>CAOLHI010004760.1:0-101791 GCA_948474755.1 Ctenosaura bakeri
ACAGAGAGCTGGGGTGACAGAATAAAAAGACTAGTGAGAAAGAAACAGACCAGAGGATAAAGGACAAAAATAGAAAGAAGAGAAAAATAACTAGGATTGGTGGGTGTACGAGTTAAAATATCGCCAAAGAAAGAAAAAGAGCACTTAGCAAATCAGACAAAAAGAACCCTGGGGTAAGTGGGTGAGAGAGGGTAGAGGAAGACAGCTTGGGTTGCTAAGAGGCATTTGTGCACTAGACTGTTATAGGCCCTTTCCATACGCGGGCGAAGAAACGGAGGAAACCACGCTGAAACAGACCTTACCTGAGTCTGTCACCACGTGGAACAGTGCGTTTTTGCTGCTCCACACTTCTCGGCGTCCCGCGGCATCCTGCAGGGCCCAAAATGGCAGCTTATGACTGGCGAGCCTGCAAATCCACACCGGGCGATGCGACGGGGCTGCACGTGGCTGCATGATCATGCTTTTTAAAAACCACTTGAAAAGTGGTTTTCAAAAAAGCACGTGGCACTGCCACTTCCGGGCACCCTAGCGTGGATTGGGGTGTGGAACTATGCAAAAGTAGTCCTCCCCAATCCACTTTATGGTGTAGACAACCTCCATCAGAGGTCGCTCTACACCGTTTTTAAACCCCCGTGTGGAAAGGGCCATAGTGTTATTATTCCACTTTCAACATTATTATTCCACTTTCAACATCTGATGGAATCCTTGAGGTCCCTCCCTAAACTGCAAACCCCAAGATACGATAGGATGTTGAAAGTGGAATAATAGTGCTATAACACTCTAGTGCAGAATTGGCCCTAGACTGCTGGGAAGAAAAGAGCACTGGGGTTTAGAAATGAATTTGGACATTTCTACTAGGAGTAAGAGGGGGGAAATTGTGGAGTTGCTGTACTTCTGCCCCCCCCATTAAACATAAGCCCACCCTGAAAAACCTGAACCATTTCAGATGAGGAGAGGGGGGGAAATGCTTAAGAATTGGGCCAAATCTTTTTGTCACCTCGAGCCCAGTATCCAGTTGTTTTTCACTGTCTTTAACTTTGCATCATGATATGTCAATTTGAGTGCCCTGACTAAAGGAAGCATATCTCTAGGTGTCACAGTTTGGGGACTACAATGGACTCACGCATGCACACGTGCACACACACACACACACCAGACGGGAACACACACATCTTTATTAGTATAGATAGTGGTAACCTCATGGGAGACATATCATTTTTTATATTTTCTGCATTCCAGAAGTTTTGGAGCTGTATTCAGGATAAAAGCTTTATTAATGTGAGGAGAGGCTCTGCAGACCTCATCTGAACTCTGAAGGAGTAGAAGCGGTACCCCAGAGCATACCTACCATTAAACCAACACTTCACATCACCATGAAAGACCAGCAGTGAGGAGTCTGTACATTTTTACCAATTTTCTTTTCAGCAAATCTTCAGCGTTGGCATGAGAGTCTGGCATCATCACACTACTGCAGAAACCAATGTGCTAATATCCTTATGTGTGCCCCCCTTGTCATATTTGTGTTCTGCTTTGCTGTTTGTTGCCTGGGATTTTATTTTCTCATTGGTAACATTTTGTTAGAAATACCTTAGGAATTACCTTACCTTACCTTTGGAATTAGATGCAGTTGAAATACACAGATTTTGAGATCCTGTATCTCTAATTCCCCAAACTGTCTTGTCCAGTACCTGTAACTTTTGCCCATATTCCCCCAATCCAGTCTGTATTCAGAGTTGCCAACATACAGAGGATGAGTTCTTGAGGGAAGAATACACTGCCTTCCTTCTGGCTGCTAGACCTCATCTCCATAGCAACCAGCCTATTCAGAGCTCTCTGGTTTATTCTAAAGGCCCCTCTCTGAACTGCCAACCCCAGGATTCCATAGAATCTCCACAGGCAGCCAAACATATGAGGTCTTCTCACCTCACACAACCAATCATATGAGGTCTGTGCCTGCCTGACACAGACAAACAGACAAACTCACTCACAAACTTTGACTTTTATATAGTAAATATGTACTGTGAGGAGCACAGGGAAGAATCAAAAGCCATGCCATTGACTTTGCCCTATATTTTTGGATGGCTGTGGCCCCACAAGGAGGGAACAAACAGATGAGCAGCAGATACAGCACTGAGGAGAAAGTGGGGGCCCCTTAGAAAAGAGACCCAGTGATGGCACTTTGTCAGAACTTGGAGCTGATTTTAGAGATACTAGAACCCTGGATCAGGCCAGGTTCCAAGTAAGTGCAGAGTAACCCTCTGCCAACAAACACAGCTGGTAAACTGCTGCAATAAATCCCTATCTAAACACTAAACCAAAAGGTAACGCACCATGCTGAATTTAATGTGGACGACAAATGACCACATGTGAAAAGAAGAACGGATAGCAATTATTCTTCAGAGGGTGAGGGGCATCCCTTTGAAAGATGCACCTTAATAGTCTGCTTTGCTGCTCTCAAAAATAGCTTGCTAGCCATTATGTTAGATGATGAAAGGGGCCAGTGAAACGGGAGTGTTTTCCTTCTTTGATGTCACAGTGATCAACTTTTTTATTTTACATTTTATACCATTTTATTTTCAAAATTATTTTGGTGAGGCACTAAGGTCATTATGTCAAGGCAGCTGTCTTGAGTGATGGGTTGTTTTTTCTCTCTGCTTTAATCACAATCCACTTTAGAAACCTTTCTTGCACATTAAGAAAACAGGGAAAACCTTTATATGTTATGAAGGCCAACAGCACCAGCTATTAGTGTGACATTCTTGTTCACTTCTTTTGTCCTAACTACCTTATTAAATGCAATTTTATATTAGCATGGATGGGCTTTTTGTTGCCTTCCAACCACATGGCCTAGTAGATTTCAGAGGGCTTCAAAGGCTGGTGTGCAGTTCTCACCAATATAATTGTGACATCATTAGAAGAGTTCAAGCCTCTTAGGGTTTGTGGTGTATTGGAAAAAGGCATGTCTGGTATGATTCTGGCATTAGCGCACTGGCTTCATGGATTGTAGAGCTCTTAACAAAGGGTGTAATGTCTCAGTGATGAAGCTAGGCTAAGGGCCTTTCCGTACTACACGGTTATAGTGCTATTATTCCACTTTCAACATCCTGTGGAATTCTGGGGTTTGTAGTTTATTAAGGCCAAATAGCTCTCTGAGAATTCTAAATGGCCTTCCCTAAAATGCAAAGAGCAGGATTCCTTAGAATGTTGAAAGTAGAATAACAGCACTATAACAGTATGGTGTGGAAAGGCCCTAAGTTCTCCAATGGTACTTGGGCCTGGTGTCTCTTCTGCTAGCCCTTCTGGTTCTTCAGCCTCTAAGGCCATTTCCGCACAGGGCAAGGGAATCGCCCCATGTCACTACTCAATGGACTTTTGGGCTTCCTGGTCCAGTCCATACTTCTCCGGAGCAGCGCATGGCCGCCGCTCCACACTCCTCCAGGGAAGAAAATGGCGGCTTCTGGTTGGTCAAAGGTCTTGACCAACTGCTGAAGCTCTCCAGCCTAAAGCCTGTGAGCCTGCGGATCTGCCAGCCTAAAGCACCAATGCGAGCCTGCGAATCTGCATAAGGGAGCAGGCTCACAGTGGCGCGCTCTGTGCTTTTGAAAGACCTGTTTTTAGTGGTCTTTCAAAAGCATGCTGGATGGCCACTTGGGGTCGTTCTGGAGTGGGCTAGGGTGCAGATCTACATTAAGTAGGTCCAACCCAGTCCGGTCCCAGGTGCAGATCTCCTCCTTGGAGGACGCTCTGCCCCGTGTTAAAAACCCCATGTGGAAATGGTCTAAGCCTGTGTCCAAGCCAGTGCTAGACTCCTGTGTCATGACAGGCATGAAGGTGCACTGAAACATTTTATAGCAGATCCTCCTTTTTTTTGCTCTAGTAGAAATTTTGAGCCGTTGAGTGTCAGTCTGTTTAGAAGTGAAATGGGCCTATTCCTAATGGCTTCTATGTGCTTGGAGGACTCTTACAATATGTAGAAAAACTCAGGTTTAAACTGGGAAACCAAAAGCAAAGGGAAAGGTGAGATTTTTAAAAGATTGATGAGAACCATGCAAGATTCCAGGAGCCATGAAATGTTGAAGGTTTAAGTCTGGGTGGGATTGGCAGGTAGAGGACAACAGAACACTTAGTGGTCAACCTTGCACCTTTTATAGCTATAATATACTGGAAGAGGGCATAGCTGATTGTTGGAATGCTGAACATCTACACTCCTGGACAAGATTTTAGTAAACTGTAACACTTGCAATTTGGCTGGATAAAATCACACACAAGAGCAGTGCCACACATCTTTTATACTTTAAGTACCCCAAACAAGTTTGCCAAACATATCTTTAAAACAGATGGGGGCCTTAATATATTTCTTATTACAGATCTTTGCATTGCATAAAATATGTAATGCACAGAGATCTGAAATTACACTTTAAAAAAAAAAACTTGTCCTATAGCTACACAAATAATAGTTTTTGAAGGAGCCTTCTGAGTTCCATGTTCCATAATGAATGCCTGTACTCACATGGTCTTAGCTTGTCACAAGGATAATATTTGTGTGATTGCAATGCCATATTAAATAATTCATGCAAACAGTGTTCCTGCTGGCTGTCACTGTATTAACACCCCATTCATTCCTAGCGTTGTTCTGACAATGTATTAACATGGAGTTTGCCAGCAGGAGCCTAATCTATTGCTTCAAGTCCTCCTTGTTGCCTTCACAAATCTCTCCCTCTCATTACACAATATGGTCCATTGTACAGAAAAATGATTCAGCAAGGCAGCACATATATCACTATAGAAATCACTCTATTGGTGGCATGGCCAAGGTACAGTATCCAATTTGTAAACTTCAACATCCATGAAAGCAAACCTGATCTCACAAGGAAACACATAAGGAAAGAACATAGTATCAGGACAAATGAGAGCTAGCAGGTTACCGTGGAAATCCAAGGTTTCAATATGCACTCAGCTAGATAGTCCACATGACTCTGGGCCCATGTATATTTCTGAATTGCAATGCAGGAGAGACAAGATTAGCTGCCCTGTGTGTATAACAGAGGAATTATGCAACCCACAAACACACACACAAATGTTATGCATATAGAAACAGGGGTGAGCAAACAGACTTAGAATCATAGAATCATAGAACTGGAAGAGACCACAGGGGCCATCCAGCCCAACCCCCTGCTATGCAGGAACAAACATCAAAGCACTCCCAACAGATGGCCATCCAGCCTCTGCTTAAAAACCTCCAAAGAAGGAGACCCAACCACACTCCATTGGGGCAGCATATTCCACTGCCAGATAGCTCTGACTGTCAGGAGGTTCTTCCTGAGGTTCAGGTGGAATCTCCTTTCCTGCAGCAATGACCTTGACAGATTGGAGAGCTGGGCCAAAGCTAACAAAATAAATTTCAACAAAGAGAAATGTAAGGTCCTGGACTTAGGCAGAAAAAAATGGAATGCACAAATATAGGATGGGGGATGCGTGGCTGGATAGTAGTATGTGTGAAAGGGATCTAGGAGTTTTGGTAGATCACAAGCTGAACATGAGTCAGCAGTGTGATGCGGCAGTCAAGAAAGCCAATGTGATTCTTGGTTGCATCAATAGGAGTATGGTGTCTAGACCAAGGGAGGTAATGGTACCACTCCATACTGCTTTGGTTAGACCTCATCTGGAATACTACGTCCAGTTCTGGCACCTCAATTCAAGAAGGATATTGACAAGCTGGAACTTGTCCAGAGGAGGGTGACCAAAATGGCGAAGGATCTGGAAGCCATGCCCTATGAGGAGCAGCTTAGGGAGCTGGGTATGTTTAGTCTTCAGAAGAGAAGGTTAAGAGGGGACATGATAGCCATATTTAAATATTTGAAGGGATGTCATGTCGAGGAGGGAGTGGGCTTCTCTTCCAATCTCAAAACTGTTCTGGAAGTAATCATTTCTCACCTCTGCAAGAGAAATCTGTTCCCCCGCTACTAAGAGTCAACAGGTGGAAGGGAAAGAGGGGAAGAAGAAGTAACAGAAAGACAAAAAGAGAGAGACGGGAGAAAAGAATGAGAAGAAGCAGTGGTAGAAATAGAGAGAATGGGGATGACAGAAGATGACAGAAAGAGATATACAATTGGCCCTCCACATTCATTAAGGTTATGTGTGCAGGACTCCTCCAAAGGTAGAAAAATCAAAAATAAGCAAAACATGTGTATGTGCCTGTGGGAGGGGGGCCAAGGCATGGTGGGGAGAACGGGCACCCAGGGTCCAAACCAGGTCAGGGAAAGGAGAAGGAAAAGGGGGGTTCAGCATGGTGGCCCTATACCTCTTCTCTCATGTCAGTCTCTTTCCTTGGGTGTGGGGGGAACTTTGGAAGAGGTGTGTAGTGTTGAGAAATAGAACCGCGAGCAGTCCTTAGCTGGCCAGGCAGTGGCCGAGGGAGGAGAAGGAGGAGGACCAGAAGCATTTTATAATAAAATCTGTATAAATGAAACCTGCAAATGTGAAGGGCTGATTATATTGTAAAAAGTATGGCCCTTCCTGTACTTTGGCTCTGGCTCCAACCACTGGCTCCAACGAAGACCCATTCAAGAAACTGTACAAATCTGTTCCCATTTTTGGCATGTGCTGGAGCCCGTCTGTGCTGAGTGCAGCTTGCTTTAGTGCTTCCCACAGAGAAGGTGTCAGAGTAAGGGCAAAAAGCATTCTTGCTATTCATGCCCTTATTCTGGACATGCTATTCCTTGCTATTCATGCCCTTATTCCCACCCCCAAGACAGGAAGCACTGAGGAGACAACAGCAGGCAGCAGCAGCAAGCCCAAGCAGAGCTAGTAGTAAGCTGGGTGAACATCCCACTCCAGTTAAATTGTCAACACATACCCTGGACCCGCAGCCATAGAGGTTACAAATCAAGTATCAAAAATGGAGGAAAATGGCTCAGCACTCATTTTCATTCACATTTCATCTCTCTCTCAATAATACAAAACAAGTATTCTTTTTTTTTTTAATAGAAAATATAAACATTCACTTATCTCCATGAAGTTCTATATTGTGGTTTGGAGGTGACCCTGGGATTCTGAAGGCTATGTCAGCAGCATACAAGCTCTGGCAGTTTCTATCAAGCTGGAAACTTCAAGGAGGGCCCCGAGCCACCCTAGCCTAGCTCAAAACAAAGAAGGCTGGCCATAGATGATCAGTTGATCACAGAACACCTTGACCAGGATCCTTTTGGTATCTTATGGATCCATAAGTTGCCCTACAGAAAAAGGTAAATATTTTTTAACATTGCAGAACATTCATGTTTAGTTCAAGGTTCCAAAGCTGCCCCTGCACATGTACATGCACATTATGCATGGATGTACACAATGTGTGTTTGGTTGCACATTTGGTATCTTGGTTCAGATGTTCCATGTTACCATTAAACGAAAGTGTTGACAGTACAAATAATGTGAGGATTTATACTATGCTCTTCTGATGTAGAATCTCAACCAACGATGATATGGGGAATAGTTGTTATCTGTATCAGTGGAAGGCCTACTTGCACTAATGCTGTGAGGAATTTTACCTGACAACGTTTTACCTGGATAACTCTCATACAATTTTAGCTGCTTAAAATCCTCCCATATCCTTTAAGTTTAGGGGCACTTGAGTCTACAAGAATAGCTAAATACTACAGATACAGCTGGGGCTTCACTGCTTTTGAGCTTTTCCACAGAGGGACTTACTTTCTAGGGTAAGTTTACAAGCAGTTTTAGGGCAAGGGGAGAAAAAGGCATTTCTGTGTTCATTTGGATACTCTATTTTTAGAAGGAACATGAAAATATTTTGCTCATAGATGTGAAATGCACAGAGAACAATTTCTCTCTTCTTTTCCTTCCACCCACAATTGTTTTCTTTACACTATACAGATGATGCTCTGTAGAGTGCACAATGAAACGATTAGTTCAGGCATTAATAAAATCCTTTGGAAGTGCCAGCTACTGAAGATGTTAGAGATAAGTAATTTTTAAAATATTTTTTTCTGTAGAACAAAAGGGAAGAATTGTTGTCCCCTCCCACCCAACTTTTAACACAGCAAATGTTCTACCAAGGAGGACAAAACTGAATAAGCACAAGAACAACAACAAAAAGTCTTTTAGTATCTCAAAGATTTAGACTCATAAAATCATGGAGCTGGAAAGGGGTCCATGGGACATCATCCAACCTTCTCTTCAGTACAGGATCTCGAGCTATAGCATTCCAAGAGAGCCTACCATCTTCTTAGGCAATTGGTTCCACTGCTGAACCACTCTTACTGTGAAGAAGTTCTCTTATGTTCAGGGCTTGTTCTCTTCTGCTCCACAGAGAACAGAACCAGGCCTACTGATTTTGGAGTGCCAGTGAGGTGCAGTGGTTTGAGCGTTGGGCTATATCAGGGTCTGAATCCCCTCTTAGCAATGGAAGCCCACTGGGTGGCTTTGGGCATGTCACACTCTCTCAAGCTCAGAGAAAGCGAAAGGCAAACCACTTCTGAACAAACCTTGACAAGAAAACCCTGTGATAGGGTAACTTGAGAGTTGCCATGTTAGAAATGACTTGAAAGCATACAATAACAAAAAGTAATGGTTTTAAGCTGCAGGAGGATAGGTTTTGACTGAACATTAGAAGGCACTTCTGGACAGTAGGAACAGTTTAGCAATGGAACCAATTGCCTAGAGATGTGGTATGGCCAAATTGTAGAATTTTGTCTGTGTTGAATTTCATTTGATTAATTTCTGCCCAAGGTCATTTTGAATTCTGTTCTTATCTTCCAATGGGTTTGTTACCCTCAGTTTTGAATCATCTGCAAACTTGATAAGGATCTCCTCCATGCCATCACTTAAGTCATTAACAAAAATGTTGAAGAGTAATGGCAGCACAAACAGGTACTGAAAAGCATGTATAGTAAATCAGCAGGAAAAGGGATGTCAGACTGAATTGCTATAAAAAGAAGCACAGACCAATAGCCTCCACTGCTCTCTCACATATAATCACACCATCAAAAATATACAGTGGTTCATTAAAAAAAGCATTGGTTTTTATTAGAAAGTGCTCCAGGGTATAAGGAATTGCCACAGTACTCCTTTAAAAGGATCAAAATATTAGAGAGATTGTGCTTTCAAAGAGTTAAAACAAACACCAGAAATCACCATAATTGATGTAGGGAGTCCCACAGGACACTACCTGTACATATATTACATATATTGTTCATATACTTCCCAAAAGTGTGTAACTCTAATGACCAACAGAGATACATTTTAACCCACTTTAGCACTTGTAATAGAAGTTTTGTAATACATGCTATCCAGTGAAAGTGTTAAAAAAAAAAAAAAGAGCAACCATGTGTGGAGAACATGAAGACCCCCTTAAAAAAATAAATAGCTGAACATCTCTATAATCTAAAGAAGAAGAGATTGGGGGCTCCTTTGTCCAGTCATTTTGTAGAACTACAACTTTCTGCATCAGATTTTAAATGTTGATGCTGAAAAAAATAGCTAAAAATTATGAGCAAAAACAGAAGTGAAAAAGAAAAAGAAATGAAATGGATTTTAAAATTGGAGTATTTGGCCTTTTCTGCAACTAACCTGGTTCCGAAGCCATCATGCAGGGATCCAGGGAAAGCCTCTTCCAGAAGGGAAGCACTTCTGTCATGCTCCCCTTCCACATTGGCTGCCTGCTAGACAGGAGGAAGCATGATGGTTCCATGCCACCTTTCTGCAGTGCAGCCTGGCAGTTTCCCCAGCTGCTCTGGGAGAGGAAATGCAACCATTGTGCTTCCTGCCATTCTGCATGACAGGTAAGTATGGAAGGGAAGTGGGAGGACTCCACAATCTCATGTCATTATAGGAAGAAACACGACAATGATTTAATCCGCGATTGAGACAGGTTGCCACGGGATCGTGACAATGTCATGCAGAACCATTGTTGAGATCCCATTGCAATCCTGTGGCCATTGTGGGTTGAAGGTGGTGTGCAAAAAGGGCCTTTGATTCCCAGAAGTCTTAATGAGGATCTAGGCCTCCATTCATTACTGTAAGGCTACTCTGCTATGCACATAAAAAAAAAATACAATACTGTAAAATAAAAAACAAAAAGGCCAGGCACCTTGCAGTCAGATTACATCAGATGTCCTTGAAACTGGTCACGCCACTTTCTCTGGGCCATCCCTTGTTTCTGGCTGTCTGAGGAACTTATAAATAACACACACAAAAAGTAGTTTGTCTTCTTTATTGCATATGAGTCTGATTCATAAAGAGAATGAAACAGCAATTTCAGAAATTTCTATTTTGGATTGGATCTGTGATATGTTTATGATTTGTTTTATGAACAGTATATTTTGCTATGTAAATTTCAAAGTATTATATATTTTTACATATGTGAGTTGCTCCTTATAAGATTGTGTGTGTATATATATACTTACACACACATATACCTACTAGTGTTTATTTTCAATATAGCCTCTTATTCTTAATTTAATTTATTCTTATTAAAGAATAAATTAGAATAATGCATAAGCACATGAAGTCTAGTCTCCTTTGTTTCTGCTGAAGAATAATGCCCTCAGAGCAGAACCCTGTGTCACTCAGGCCCTTTTTGCAAGTTACCTTTTTGCGCGACAGGGGAGGGTGTCTCGTGCGAGAAGCCTCATCCGAAAGGCTGCCGCTTCCCCGCTGCTTCCTACCACAGATCACTTCCTGTTTGCGTGACCATTGCGCTAGCACCCCGCCCCTTCCTTCCACAGGGCAGTGTGGGAGCTGTAGGCTGTGCTGGGGGAGGAAGCGTTACCTGCCCGGTTCGCTGACGCACCGCACGCAGGTAAGTGCACGAGGGCGCCGCGAGCATTGTGCGAGTGCGGGGCATTTTCGGCTTAAAGTCGAAAATCAAAAAATGCACGTGCGCCCCGCTTCAGCCTCGTGAGCATCACGCAATTGGGGGGTGTCGTACGGAGTGACGCTCCCATTTGTGTGATGCTCAAGGGGCGCTCGTGCTAAAAAAAAAACTTGCGAAAAGGGCGTCAGTTTGAGCTCTCCTTCCAATCTGAAGCACAACCACAGATGACAATTCTTAGAGTATAATTTTCCAACTAATTATGAATTCATCTGAAAGTGTTTCCATTTATTCCATATTTAATCACCTTGGTAATCAAAAAGGGACCTTATCAAATGCTTTGCTGAAATCCAGATAAATGACATCAATAGCATTCCCACCATCTACTAAATTAATGACCTGATTTTTAAAAATGATATAAGATTAGTTTGGCAGGATTTGCTCTTGGCAAAACTATGCTGGCTACTACTAATCACTGCTTTGTCATCTAGATACTTACAAACAGATGCTTGTATAATCTGTTCTAAGATTTTCTCTGGTATTGAGATCTGGGGCCCTTTCTGCCTGGACATGGTGGAAACAAATGTTGGAAGTACCAGGACTATGTTTGGTCCTTGTATCAAATGTGGTAGACATATGATAAAGCTAAAGAGTTCTGGATGAAGATTCAAATTATGATGCAAAAAATTCTCAAGTCTCAAATACCTAGAAGACGTGGGTTATATTTATTAGGAATTTGGGAAGAAAAGTCAATTGTGGACAAGAAGCAACATAAACTGATCCAACATATGCTATTGGCAGCAAGATTAGTACATGCAATTATTGGAAAAAACGGATTTACCAACAGTGGATGAGTGGTTACGATGATTAATGGGAATTGTTGAAGTGGAAAACTTAATGTACAGGTTAAAAGGCAGAATACAAAATGAATTTATACCTGAATGCCAATGGTTGGCTGAGTTTTTAAATAAGAATGAAAGCAATCTGATGACAACAGGTTTTTAAATTTAAAATTTATATTAAAGCATGAGAAATTTAAGACTGGCCATGCTGATTAAGATTGACAGAGGTTGGAGTCCAACAACACACAGGGGGCCACAATTTGCTTCTGCTGGGTTGCAACATATACTGGGCATTGATCTTCTCCAGAGCTTCTCTTTTCCCATAATATTATGATGTATCAATCCCTGGTGCCAGCACTGGCAAAAGAAAGAACTGGGCTTTTGCATTATGTGGAAGTGCCTAACTGTGACAATAACATCATTGCTATCAATGAATACTAGAGGATGAGTGTGTACCCTTTGGGGGACTTCAATTAATATGGGCTTGGATTAATTCACTACACATTTTTTTCCTGAAGTCAAACTTCAAGTTTGATTAGTTCAGCTGGTTTGATTAGTTCATTTAAAACTGATCTAATCAAAGCAAAGTTTGACTTCAATTAAAATGTAAACTGAATGACATGTACCAAGTTGCTGTAAAACTCCCACTGGCTTCAGAAAACTACCCCTTACATAGTTCTAATTTAAACCCATTGTTGATTAAAAATGTAGGGCTCAAAGCATTAATTGGATCAAAGCATTAATCAAAGTGTTAATCAATAGATTAATCAAGCAATTACTTTCATATTCAAAAGCTTGGGTTTTAATGGGGAAAGCATGTCAGTGCTGATGGCATTATTGTCAATGGTGTGCTTGTCATCCAGACAAGGATGCAAAGATGTGTGAATCAGTCTCTTTCTGTTCCAGGTCAGTTTTGCATGTACTCAGCACTCAGTCTGTTATAACAATGTCTGTATTATGCTAAATTCGTAAGGGGAAAACTATAACAATCTGTGTTTCCTTTTCATATGCAGTGTTCCTTGCCACAGATTCCCACAGATTACCCTTTTCTGATTACCCCTTTTCTGTTTTTTTAAGGAGTTAATTGCCTCTCCCAGAATTTTTTATTATTATGTGATTATTATTTATTTGTATCCTGCCTCTCCTTATGGATCGAGGCGGCAAACAACTTACAAATAGCATGTATTTCGAAACATTTCTATACATGCCCCCAACAAGCTGGGTACTCATTTTACCAATCTGTGAAAGGATGGAAGGCTGAGTCAACCTTGGAGCCCGGCAGGATCGAACTCACAACCTTGTGGCTTGCAGTACTGACATTTAATCACTGCGCCACCAGGGCTCAACTTAATCACTCAACTTAGAATCCTCTAAGTTGAGTGATTCATCTTTTAAAGAGGCTGCAGGGTCTCTCTGCACTGTTTCACACTTTAAAACTACAACAACCAAAAAAAGTTTTGCAAAACCCAAAGTTGTCTTCTCATCATTTCCAGTTTTGTTGTTTTTGTTGTTGTTGTTTTCAGGGGGGGTGCATTTTGGACACCACCATACTAGAGGCTTCTAGGAGAAGAAAATCAGTTACTGGACCCACTGAAGTTGTCCATCTCTGTCTTAACATATGCATTTTCAATAATTTGTCCCTAATATATTGGGTTTTTTAATGAAATTTTCACTAATATATTTTTGAATGCAAATGAGCCAAGAACAACATCATAAAATTTGCAAAAGTGTCCAATCCAACATGTTGCCATCTGGGTGTTTGTCAAGCTGTGAACTAGATCAAATCACATTGAAGGATCAGGGTTTTTTGTTTCCATCCTTGATGTATGCATGCTTTTCCAAAAGTATCGGGATTTGCCTGGGACTCTGCTAATTCTTCTTTACGAGTCTCCGGAGACTCCATATAAACCACCATCTCTCAACCACTACCCTGCTTCCTAAAATTATGTGTGCAATAAAGATGGCTTTTCTGTCAAAACTAAGACCATTTCCACATTACACTGTTATAGTGCTATTCTTCCACTTCCAATATCCTATGGAATCCTAGGATTAAGGGAACTTAGGGAGGGGCACTTAGAATCCTCAGTCAGAGGGCTCTTTGACCTCAGTAAACTACAAACCCCAGGATTCCACAGGGTGTTGAAAGTGGAATAATAGCACTATAACAATGTAGTGTGGGAATGGCCTAAATATCCCAAATCTATATATCCCCACTCTGGGTTTATACTGCCATTGTCTTTCTATGTGCCGAATCTAGAAAAAAATATCCAAAAGCAGCATCATGGAATTAGAACATGCAACATTCATCTGAGCTGCTTGGTGGCCCAGGGAGACTCTTCTGCAAAGTGCAAAGAACCTGAACATGGCAAGTGGACTGTCAATACGAACCATCACCCTAAACCTCCTACCAACTGGCTGGATGTCTGTGTACCTTACAATAAAATAAGAAATAAATTTAGAGTGCCCATGAACAATCTATCCGAGATAGATTTATTTCTTGTGGGCTCTCTTGCACAATGTCTATAAAGCTCAGACTTAGAGCTCAAATATGCTTTAGAACTAAACAAAATGAAATAAAACACTAGTATGCTCCAGTATTTGAAATACTTTTCCAAATGAGTTTTAGTTAAAAGCTGTCTTAAAACACAAAGAGGGGGCAACAGTAAGTGTCACTGAAGCCTAGTAAGAGCAAATTGCTGCAACAGGCCAAAAATATGTCTTAATTTATTGACAAACAAAACACATTTTGTAGGGTAGGATGGGGGGTATCATTCTTCAAGGGCATACCAGTCTCTCTTCTTCCTTCCAGAATAATATGGTCTTTTCATGAGTGTCCTTGCAGAAGGAGGTTTCTTCCAAAATGTAGTGGACTTATCAATAAAATAAATCATTTCTGAAGACTTTTTCCATTAAAAATAGTTGTACAAGCAAAGAGTTAGTGCTTATCTTGATACACAAGCTTATCTTGATATAATTTAAGACCTGGAAACATATTGAAACAACCATATTGCAGATTAGAACAAATTAAACTAATTTTGAATAAACTATGTAAAAAAAAATAGGGAAAGCTTAACAGACAAATGATTGTGAACTAGATAAAAACATGCCAATTTGATTCTTTCAAAGGGAATTAATTTGCAAGTGGGATTGCATTCATCTAAAGATTTCCCCCTTTACAAATTAATATCATAAAAGTTCCAGGCTGCAAGAAGTCTTATTCAGAGCTATTTTGTATTTGCTAAATGGGATGTGACAGGGATCTGCAACACTGGTATACTACAGAAAATAATTAGCTGAGTAGTAACTTAATAATTTCACCACAGTGAAGAATGAATAGAAATCAACCTTTGCTTTAATTATGTGCAAAGGAGAAGTATAATTACCTGCATATGATAGCAATCAGAGAAAATGATAATGCTGAATCCCTATCTTATCTGGTCCAGAACAAACTAGCTTGTTTAATCTTTTCACCTCTGTTGAAGCAGAGATTTAAAAAAAAAAAATCTTGCAGCAGGTGAATCTGTTACTGACTATAGAATACCCTTCCTCTGAGCCTAGAATAAGATGCCAATGGAATCTTGGGCTTCAACAGTCTAATGTCAGATCTAAGAACAAAGGGCATGTGACTCACAGGGCATGTGACTTACAGAGCTAAACAGAACTAAAATCTCCAATAGTATTTGTGCCTGTTCTTCCAGTTTTTAAATTTGCAGTCCACATGATGTAAACAATGTTTGGTAACCATGGGAGACTACTGGTGTGGTTCACAACCATCATAGTCCCCCCATTGTTTTTTTAACTGCTTCAAAATGTTACTCTTTTATTTTTCGGGATGCAGAATCTTAGAGCATAAGAGTTTTTTGACATCCTGCTTCTTTTATTCACCTCCCATTACTGGGGTCTTTTTGTCTCATCAGCCAAGTGCTGCCTCCCGTAATTCTGCCAGCCACATAGCCAGATTATATATCTGTGCCACTCCAGCCCATGGGTGCTGTCTCGACGAAGCAGCAGCATCCCACCACACCACACCTCATTCACTTGCCTGAGAGGAACAAAAGTAGAATTGCCAGGTGAAATAATGGGCAGAGCTCCTGTTCCTTTAAGGGTTGAGCAAAAGAGAGGAATTTCAGCACCCAGAATTTCCCTCTTCTGCACAACCCTTAAAGGGACAGGAGTTTTGTTTCTCATTTCACCTCGCAACTGTAAGCGGAAGGAGCATCTTCAGGGTGCTAGAGACAGTCAGTGGAGCTTAATTACAATTAGATGTGTATTGATCTTTTGTCTTCAGAAAACAAAGGCCTTATTTCCACATTCCAAAGCAGAAATTGAATTTTTCAATGCTCCCCAGTAGCAAAACTTTCTTTTTCCAGTTCCTTCCACATTACACCAAGATTGGCAAACTGCCATAACAATCTTATTCTGATTTTACTGGGACTAATTCCGTGGTGTAGTGGTTTGAATGTTGGACTGTGACCCTGGAGACCACGGTTTGATTCCCTGCTCAGTCATGGATACTCACTGGTTGATCTTGGGTGCATCACACACTTTTAGCCCCAGAAAACCCTATGATAAGTTCACCTTAGGGTTGCCATAAGTCAGAAATGACTTGAAGACACACAAACAACAACAAATTCACAGAAAAGTCAATGGTGTTTACTTCTAAACAGACCAGTGTTAGAGTTTGCCTCCAGAGGCACTGAAAATGAGAGTAAATGGGGCTTACTTCCTAGCAGAACACTTGAAAAGGTTAGAAGTCATTATAAAAAAGCACACATCTCTCCACCTCCTCTCCCTTCCCCTCCACCCTGTTACCCTGTTTTCTGGGGGTCCCGGGAGGGACACCTAATGTGCTCTCAATTATACAAGTTGGGGGAAATTAGCAAAGAGCACAAGTTAGCAATGCGAGAGGCAGGGCAAAGGGGCGGAATCTTTTACCCAATGTCTACGGTACTTGGGGAAAACAATGAGTTTCAGGCTGGAGACAAAGCCTCCGAAAGGTCAGAATTTAGCATGATTGAGTTAAGTCCAAATTGACAATGGAGTAAACAGTATGCAAACGCAGAGTGCTTGACAGATGAGGATTCGCCTAATCAAGCTGCCTGCTTGGGGCAGGGAGTTCTTTGTAAGAAGCGTGCATACATAATAGAGTACTTGCCTTGAGGTCTCCTGAAGTGGCGGGACGGCTATTTCTGGCCTGCCTGTATTTGTTTGGAATATTACAGCAATTAGCGGCTGTGCCTGTCTGCGAGCTTGTCCGGGGGAACCTCGCAGTACGTGGAGAGGAATAGGTAAAGAAAGTCAAATTATTGATATCAAAGTGATATCGAACATCCCTCAAGTCCGGGCTAGAAACTGCGGTAGCAATCCTGCCACCCTTTCTGCTAAGGAGTCCGGAAACTACCCACTTGTCTCAGGTTGCCCCACCTCCATAAAGTTCTCTCATTTAAAGGGAACCAATAAAAGAGTGTGAATTAGGAGACAGATGATGGAACTTCTCAGTGAAGTACTGAATACAAAAAAATGTACCACCTTCCCACCCACACCCCCAAAATTGCTGGACTATATACCCTGTTTGGATTTCCCTTTTTCATATATTTCACTGAGGATGGGTAAGTACGTCCACATACACACACACACACACAAGCACGCATTTCTATACTACCATTCCAAAAATTCCAATATGCATTCTAAAACTGTAGTATTGAAACACATAAAAATATGACAGTAAAATCAAATAATCAGACAATAAAACAATAATAAAACTAACATATTTTCCTAAAATTACTGAAGCCACTAATTTTCTCCATTTCTGATCTTCACGCTTGTTCTGACCTGAGTCTTTACTAGATTGTGAGTTATGTTTTTTTTAAAAAAAGGAAATACTCATCTGCTTCCAGCATATTTTTCAAACATTATGCATTTTTTTATGTATTAACTGATAGAATAAAAGTCTTGGGGAGAGGAACTTAAGAAATAAATGTTGTTGTTGTTGTTAAATGTTTATATTTTCAAGATCTGGCAGTTTTGTGACAACAAACTGTGTTCAGATTTTCAAGTCCCTGAACTGAGAACTGAACAAACTCATGCTACGTTGCAAATCAAAATAATTTCTCACTGATTCCTGAGTAGCAGAACTCTCAGCTTCTGATGTATATCCACACTTATTTCATTCTCACCTATCTTTTAAAAAAATCAAAAGGTACAGGACTACAAGATTTTTTGCACGTTTTATGTTTTTCACATTTTGGGACTTCTTGACCAAAGATAAATACATTCTGGGTACAAAACCATGATGATGATGATGATGATGATGATGATGATGATGATGATGATGATGATGATTTTACTGCTTGCAGCAATAAATAAATAAATAAATAAAGTGGTATTTTCATTTATGTTACTGTTGTTATGTGTCTTCAAGTCAATTCTGAATTATGATACTCTTATTATAACTTTTCTTGGCAAGATTTATTCAGAGGCAGTTTGCTTCTGAGGCTAAGAGAGTGTGATGTGAAAAAAGTCACTCAGTGGGTTTCCATGGTGTAGCAGGGATTTGAACCCTGGTTTTTCAGAGTCCTAGGCCATTTCCACACTAGACTGTTATAATGCTATTGTTTCACTTTCAACATCGCATGGAATCCTGGGGTTTGCAGTTTAGGGAGGGGCCTAAACTGCAAATCGAAACCTTTCAGGCCCCTCCTTAAACTGCAAACTCCATGGGATGTTGAAAGTGAAATAATATTTTAGTGAGGAAAAGGCCCTAGTCCAGCAGGCCAACCACTGTACCACAGTGGCTGCTACATTTTTCCCCTTCATACCCAGATGCAAAGCATCAGCTTCTAAAGGAGGATAGAAACATCTACCTTTAAAAAAAAGAAAAGCATTTCTAAGGTAGTGCTACCATCCTAGACACTGAGGACTGGAAGGGATATGATTCTTATTTGCCTACTGACTCTCATTCCTATTTAGTTATCAAGGTTATTAGCTGCTAATAGTTTTATCCTCCATGGACTCCTCGCCTAATCCATTTTGAAAGCCATCTCAGATAGTGACCATCACACTAAGGGATTGAATTACACTAATTAATTATTCATCTTGTGAAATGGTGCCTTACTTTCTTCTTTACATTATTACACATTCCTAATTTCCCCCACAAAGTTCTTGGGGCAGCATTTACCAGGGCCTGGTTTCCTTTGGAGGAGAGACCATTGGAGATGTCTTCTCTTTTGGAATGGATGGGCTTTCCTACAAACATGCAAATTGAGCACAGGTAGAGAGACAATAAACATAGCTGTACTATAAGCAGCAAATTCATTGTCTGACACCACTTTCTTCCAAGAAAGAGACCCAGAGCCTTGAAAAACTGTGGTGGGGAGTTGGCCATGGGGATTCTGGAGGTTCTAGTCAAAAAGTAATTGTTCAAACTCTGAGGAGAACTCTGTACTCTTTTTATAGGCCTTTAACTTACAGCTCCTACTACATCCTTTACAGGCTTCCCTCACTTATCTGGCATGTTAGGGACCAGAACACTGTCAGAAAATAGAATTAGTGGAAAAGTAGAACTCATGTACTGTACTATATGGAGCATGAAGGATTCATGGAGGCTCAATTGTTTTGGGAATGGCAATATTTGCATTCTTTAATTAAGTGGCTAGTTAGTTTGCATGTTTATCATAGACACTTTATAGTAAACTTCCTGTTGCTTGGTCAATACTCACTTCCCCATGCATGTTCTCTTCCTCTTTTGTTCTTTGGCATCCCTGTAAGCATATGACTGCTTAATTTCTTCTTACCTTTCTTCAAGAATTTGAACCTGTGTAAACTATGTACAAGGTTATGTGAGTAAATCCTTTTACATACTTTTAACCAAACTGTTTGTGTTTATTTTGAGCTAGATTAAGTGTGTCTGGGGTGGAGATGATGAAGTGGGGCTGGTTATCTGTTCAACTTCCATTTGTGCATTTACTAAATACTCTGCTGATTGGGAGACTTATTACTAAAAATCTCTCAATTCCCCAACAAATTGGGATGGAGCGTGTGCATGCTGCTTGCAAAGTCTCTCAGCTGGCTTGGCACCATTCTTTCCTTTCTCAGCTCATTTTGGCAGCAGTGTATGCAAGAAGTTCCAAGCGAGCCTCCATAGGAAATAAGAACTGATGAAAGAGTGGAACTTCCATCAAATTAATGAAACTTGTCAATTTCAAAGTGTCAAAAGAGTGAGTCATCATGGGGCTTTAAAAAGTTGGGGTTTCTTGTAAAATGCTTTTGTTGTTCTTTTCATAATCTATATTCCTTTGCATCTCTTTCTAAAGTCCATCCCATACCATTTCTGTGCAGATTTAAAAAGAAGGAAACTAAAATATACACATGGATAGGCTCCCCCTAATGAGGAAATGAGCTTCACAGTTAATAAATAAGTCTTGGGTGCAGGCAGCTGGCCAGTTCCAAATAAACTTCCTGCATGCTATGAACTAAGCCCTTTTATTTCATTTCAGGCTAGCCACAATCCCTGTCTTGTAAGATGCCACCTATCTTTCTGTGCACACCAAGCCTCCCACCAAGAAGGTAAAATGATTAATCAATGTAATGTCTTTTTATTGCCTGCATAATTAGTTATGTCATAAAAGATCAGCTTGCTTCTCAGACTAATTCCTTGAACCTCATTTTCAAATTTCTCATCAACATTCTATTAATCCCATGTATCATTCAGTTCCTCTATACACTGTCAGTTCTCAGCAGTATTAGATTGCATGCTGGCTTATTTTCTTGATTTTCCTCTTATGTCAATGTCAATGGAGCACTTGTGGAGGCTGCATCAGTTCACCTGGCAGGATATGAAAAGAAGCTGATTTCCATCTTGAGAGAATGCAAGGTAAACAAGAAATCACATAGAGGGGTATGCCCCCTCATCCTATCCCTGGTGGCATTTTGCACATCTCAAAGTTCCTCTTACCCTAAGTATGTTGTTTCTTATTTCACAGTAGTTACATTTCTGTTAGCATGAGGGCACTTAAATTTACTCTCATATAAAATTAATGGTCTAATTTTTGACATCAGGATCCTTTGGGAAATTAATTATTAAATACAAATGAACCAGTTTGCAGTAATAACAGTGTTGGACTGGGACATGGGAAGCCCAGGTTCAAGTTCCCAGTGAGCCATAAAACTTATTCAGTGGCTCTAAGCTAGTCCCTTCCCTCCCGAACTTGACCAACCTCTCAGGATTTCTGTGAGCTTCAGTGAGGACAAGGAAGACCATGGACTAGAGCTTATTGGAGATAGGGTGGGATACTAATAAATAAATACTCATGGCACAGTGAAAAGTCTGGGCTACATGTCCTCAACCCTACACTTCCTAATTCTCCCCAAACCAAATAAGTGAAAGATCACCCACCCTCCCTTTAGAGATCCTGCATAAGTCCTTCCATGGGCCATGTGGCCAGTTTACACCCCATCTGTGTCCACAGAAGTAACTAGAAGGATGAGGGTGGGCAGAAACATTTTTCACAGTTTTGATGCCATTGGCATCCCTGTTCAATGAAATTTTGCCCTGTGTAGACTTGTGGACAAAAATGGAAGACTACAAAGAATTAGCTCAGCCCAAATTGTAAAGTCACCATCACAAGGAAAACAAGTCTTATGCTCTGCATGCAAAACATATAGATTCCCGGGGCCTGCGTACAGTTGGTGAGACAAGTTATCAGTGGCATTATCAGCTTGTAATGCAAATGCATTAAAATGAGTTACTGTGTAATTATGGTTGCCTCTGACAGATTTACCTTGAAGTTACCATGTTGCTGCTGCTAAAATAACACGGGTTATTTCATGATAATTATGTAAGCTGCAGTTGCAGTTGCGTGCAATTCTTCAATGATAATAAAGACAGGCATTGTGCCAGCACAGCAGTGATGGTTCATTCTTGGAAAAGGGACTCAAGCTGGCAAAACAAATACCAATTGCAGCAAAGGAAAAAAAAAGAATGCTTTAGGGGACTAAGATTAAAAAAACAGCACAGATGGACAAAATGCAAGTAAACAAATACTAAGCATCTCTTCCTAATGAGAGGGCTATGATGCTATGCCTCAAGTGTGATCTGCATACTGTACCATTCTCCCCCTCCTTCACCCACACTTCCAATTCAGATTTCATCTGACTGTAAACCTCTTTGACTTTGGACATTCTGTAAGTTTTAAATTTGTGATGCCAGCATCTATGGAGATGCTGATTCAGTTCAGGAATGCAAGATAAATGTGTTCAGGTCCACCGACTTTGTGTGAACATACTAGGTTCACATCTGCCAAACTCTAAAAATGAATTGGAATGCTCTAGTGAACCAAAATTTCTATTTTTCAGATTTTGCAATCCAGTTAACAACTGAAAAAAATGCATGAAAGAAAACACATTAAGGGAAGATATGCACAGACATGCCTATAGTGTGAGAAACAGGCACAAAACTGCACTATATTGGTGAAAATGTTTGCCAAAAGTGTGCAAATTATGAAAAGTGTTTCATGTCTGTATATGACTGTATGAATACTGATGCAGCTGGATTCAATCTTCTGTGCATAGAGTCAATCAAATATAACAACTCCTTGGAAGTTCTTCAGTGCTTCCAGTGCATCTGTGCTTCCTTGTTACCTATTCTGCCAGCTCAAAATCCCTCTGACATTTGTGAGGAAATGTCACTCCATTTTATACCCAGTAATTGCTATTTCACTGAGGTTATCATCATGTATTTTGTTGGCTTTTACAATGAAGATGGGGAAGTCATCCAGCTTTGGCCTGTGCAATAAAATTGACAAAGTTTGCAATACAAAGCTGCCCTTTGATGAATCTGTATTCTGAGTCTACTATGATGGCATCCCTTTCCAGTTCCTGTTAACAAGTACCCTGTTACCCTGATCTCTGGGGGTCCTGGGAGGGACACCTAAATAACCAAACAACAACACAACTTTGGGGGAAATTAGCTGGAGCACTCACTAAAGCTAGCGAGAGGCAGGGTAACTTAGCAGGATCTTGCAACCCAGCATCTATGGGGTCAGGTCAGTCAAGCAGTCAGATGGGTTTAAAGTAATAAAAATGATATTTTATTAAGTACAGACAAATATTAAAGACACCACAGTCACACAACTAACTAAAGAATCAGAGATTGACTTGAAATAGGGATTTTTAGAGGGAAATGGGTGATACAACACCTGTCTCGTAGTCCTGTACCTTGAGAGCAAAGTTGGGGTGCAGAGAAGAAGCTCAGCGTGTTTAGCTGAGGGGAGTTCGCCAAGCAGAGCGGCGGTAAGGCTGGATGGAATTCAGGAGCGATCCGAGCGGTCCAGGGTTGAGCAGTCTCAGTTACTGGAACTGAGGGGAAGGGTCGCCAGACAAAGCGGCAGCAAGGCGGTCTGGAAGTTTGGAGCTATCCGAGGAGGGTCTCGGAATCAGGGGGTTTTATAGGGTGAATTGTGACTGCAGGCCATACCTTACTGGGTGAGAACAATGCAATTTAAGAGCAGGACAAAGCTTTGGAAAGGTCAGAATTTAGCATGTTTGACTTAAAGCCGAATTAACAATAGTGTAGCCAGTATGCAAATGCGGAGCACTTAGTACAGCTTTGTCAGGTTGCCTGCTCGGGGCAGGGAGCCTTTGTTAGTATCACGCATATGCAATGAGGTGTTTGCCGGAGAGGTCCCTGAAGCAACGAACCAGCTCTGTCTGACCTGCCTGGGTGGAGAATGGAATGTCCAGCAATTATCGACTGTGCCTGTTTACGTGCTTGTTCGGAGGCCTCGCAAACACGTGGAGTGGGGTGGCAGAGGAAAACCGAATTATTTGATATCAAAAGAGACATCGAGTGCTATCTCCAGGTAGGCCTGGACCGCAGTAACAATCCACTCTGTTGCTTTCTCATTTGTTTAATACAGGTATGCCTACTCTAAAGTTGCAAGGTAAAGTACACATACCCCAGGGAAGTTTTCTATAACAAAATCTTTTTAGGCTCCCTTTAAGGAGGAAAATCACAATTTCAAAGTAAGGGATAATGCAAAAGTATGACCCACCTGGTACACAGACACACTGAAATTTCACTAGACTTATTGTGAATGTTATTATCTTCCTTGCAGTTCTTCAGATATGATGGTAAATATACTCTTTGCTAATGACTGGTTTCTATTAAACTTGAGGCTGTAGCATTTGAAAATCCCTGCTTGAAATGCTGGAGAACCACTTACAGTTAATGTGGATGACACTAAGCTTGATGAACCAATGACCTGATTTTCTATAATGAAGTTTCCAACATTCCTATGATCCTGAGGCATGATACAAAGAAGACTATAGAAAACATTGTCAAAATCCAAACCAGTTATCAACATTTATATGACACTTTTTGAGCATCCAAAGTGCTTCATGCAGACTGTCTTAGTCATTATTATCTCTTTCTTATAAAGTAGTTTATGTTATAGCAGAAGGCCCAGGGACAGAAATTAGAGCTGTTAACTGTGTGTACAGTTGTTCCATGTGGTAGGCTTAGGAGAACTGCAAATTTGAACCTCTTCCTGACAGCAATGTATTCTCAGCCTCCAGACTGGCACCATGCACCCTGGTGCACCATTTGGGCCCTCTTAGACAAAAAGGACTTCATTGTGATTCTGTCTGTAATGGCTTTGGCTGTATTTTGTGACTCTGTTTCTTGTCCCTGAACTCTGAGCACAACTTCAGCATGAGGGTTTGCATAATGTTTCTCAGCCCTTCGTTCTTTTTTGACAGCTTACAAGAGCTCATCCCAATATATATTATTATGCTTATATTGCAAATATGTGCAGGAGCAGGAGGTGGGAGTGAAGCTGAACAAAACTGAAGTTTGGCAAAAGTGGCTTGGAAGAAGCAAAAATGGCTTCTTGTAAATATGTGCTCATGATGCTTCACAGAGCTGTTGGATCTGCATGCAACACCTTCCTTAGGACAAACCACTGCAATGTAAGTGGAAGCAACTTTATAAAACACCTTCAAGCCCTCTCACTGATGCTCACCATGAGATTCCCTTAGACAGCAAGACCAATAAGAAGGCTTCCTGCTCTAGTTGAGCCTTGCTTGAGAAACAAGATATTTCTGATCCCTGGTTTGCTCCTACAAGTTCTCTTGGTCTTTGGAACTGAGTTCTAGCTTGTCCCTCGCTTCTCCTGATTGATATGTTGGTCCTGACTTCTAGCTTGCCTCCTGATTTCATTTCTTGCTTTCCTGTTCAGTCTTGACTTCTTTTTTTATTCCTGACCTCTCTGTTTTCTCCCATGGGCTGGACTCCAGCTTCTAAATCATCTAAAGCTACTATTCCATGGCCCAATCGTGACCATTCCACATTATCCTAAATATAGTACTACAACCTCCACTTCTATATCTGAAGCAAACACTCCTTCGCTTTTGAGCCTAGGCAACCCAATTTATCTCATTATGGCTCCCAAACGATTTGAAGAAGCAAACTTCCATTGACTCCATCTGAAAAGAATGGAGCCCTTTATGTGTATTTGGTTCTTCGGTAAACAAGACTGGCTTTTTTCTGAGATGTATTTACTGATGTGGATATAATGTCCAGTATGTGTGATCTGAAGACATAATACAATCAATCTGCTCTCACTGGTTACTCTTGTCACCTGCAGAATTTTTACACAATTCTCCCTCAACGATAACTAATCCCAAATCCTCTTCACAGCTTTTTATATGAGTCATGTTGGAGTTCTGTATTACCAAAAATGAAAGAAAGCTCTCAGAAAACAAAGATATTTTTTTGGTTTTTTTCTTTCTTTCTTTCTTTCTTTCTTTCTTTCTTTCTTTCTTTCTTTCTTTCTTTCTTTTTAATGAAAGAGGGGGTGAAAACTGCTGTTGCATTGCTCACTGTTATTTTCCAGTTGGTGTAACTTTGTTCAGATCTCCTGTACTTTCCTACTGGAATTAAAATGCCATTTGCCAACACACAGAGAAGTGGGTGCAAGAATTTTCAAAAAGGAAAATAGCAGGATAACAGGAATTCCATTTTTTCAATGTTAATATTTGTCTGGTTTTTTGTAGATATCTTTGGGCAGAACCTACTGGGATCTGTCCACATTAGTTCTCATGGTGTCAGATGTGAGTATAAGGAAGTACTTGTCTCAAGAATGGCACTTTGAACTATCATGTTATCATACACATACAGCTCTTTATGCTTTGGAAAGTGGGGAGGGGGGCAGAATCTTTCTTCCCTCTGCGGAGGACTATATATCCCCCAAACCAGTGTGATAGCCTGAATTCTATTAATGGTTTTATTTATCTATTATTTATTATTATAAATGTAAAAATTCTACTTTTAGGCCACAAACACCACAAACACCAACTGCATGAGTATAGGATGGGGATATTTGGAATAGCAGTAGTACATGTGAAAAGGACATTGGAATTATAGTTGATAATAATTTGAACATGATCCAGCTGCAGCAAAGAAGGCAAATAATATTTTAGAGTAAATTAATAGATCCTAGTTTCCAAGTGAAGGGAAGTAATACTCTCACTATATTCTGCACTAATCAGGCCTCATCAGGATACTGTGTTCAGTTCTGGGCACCTCATTTTAAGAAGGATATAGACAAGTTGCAGCAAGCTTAGAAAAGGGAAACAAGGATGGTAGGAGGTATGGAGAACAAAGCATATAAGAAAAGGTTGGAAGAGTTTGGAGCATTTGACCTGGTGAAGAGAAAACTGAGGGGTGACATGATTGCTCTCTTAAAATACTTGAAGGGATGTTTACAGAGAGCAGGGCCCAGGCTTGTTGTCTGCTATTCCAAGTCTAACAGTTTTAAATCATAGGAGGGTAAATTTCAATTGAGCATTAGAAGAAACTGCTTGACCAGGAGAGCAATTCAGCAATGGAATCACTTGCCTAGAGAGTGGGTGGGGTCTCTTTTTCCTGATGTCTTGAAAAAGAGGCTGGGCATTCACCTGCTAGAGATGCTGTAGCTCGAGTTACTGCCTTGAGAGGGGGTTGGACTCAATGGGTTATGAGGGCCCTCCCAGCCCTATAGCTCTATGAATCTATGGCCATTCCCACACTACACTCTTATAGTGGGATTCTTCCACTTTTAACATCCAGCTGGCCGCTCCCTAAATTGCAAACCCCAGGATTCCATAGGATGTTGAAAGTGGAATAATCCCACTGTAAGAGTGTAGTGCAGAAATGACCTACGATTCTAGTTTCAGCTAAAGCAGAGCCATTGAATCAATGGCCTTTACCTATATCTTGATTCACCATTCAACAAACAAGTCAATGGGGCTAATAGATTGGATTAACCAATAGGATTTAGGCCACTGTGTACTATATAATGCACTGTGTACTGCAAACTAAAAACCAAATACTACTATTACTACTACTATCATTATCATTATCATTATTTATACCCCGCTTTTCTCCTTGAAAGGACTCAAAGAGGCTTAGAATAATTTAAAAGAGAACATAGTTAAAACTATAAAAGTTAAAACACACATTAAATCAACAATAGTAATTAAAACACATTAAAATATGTTTTAAAAACAACAAACAAATAACAATTAAAATGACCAGCCCCTTTCTTCATACTAATCATTTATTAAATGCCTGCCGAAATAAGAATGTCTTTAGTTGTCCCTGGAAAGCAGGCAGGAAGGGTGCCAATATGACCTCTCTGGAAAGAGAGTTTCAGAGCCTGGGAACAGCCACTGAGAAGGCCCTCTCCTGTGTTCCCACCAAATGCGCCTGTGAAGGTGGCGGGAGAGAGAGAAGGGTCTCCCGAGCAGATCTCAAAGCCCAAGCTGGTTTGTAGGGGAGTATATGGTCCTTCCAAATAACCTGGACCTGAGCCATGTAGGGCTTTGAAGTACTTTGAACTGTGCCCAGAAACAGACCAGTGGAGCTGTTGCAGCAGGAGTGTTGTTCGATCCTTGTAACCAGCTCCAGTTAACAACCTGGCTGCAGCTCTTTGGACCAGCTGACGTTTCCGAGCATTCTTCAAAGGCAGCCCCGTATAGAGCACGTTACAATAATCCAATTGGGATGCAGACCACAGTCAAAGATGGATAGCTTCCTTACTCTCTGCTGCTGCTGCTACTCTCTCTCTCTCTCATTCTCTCTCTCTCTCTCCTTTGCTAATCTCTCTCTCTCTCTCTCCTCTTCCCCACCCAGCAGCCTTTAGCCAGACATCTGAACTGATGAAGGCTTTTAAAATTAATCCAAAAGCTGCAGATTTCCCACCCCTATTTTAGCAGCAATATCTTGCCATATGTTCTAAAGGCAAAATGAATATTCACAAGTATTACAAACAGGGTAAACTTTCCAACACTGCCAAAAAAAAAAATAGTACAAATTTGAAAGTGTCCAAGATTGAGGTATAAATTCAATAAGACCTTTTAAAAGCAGTAAAGTTTATGTTGTAAATTTGTGCCTGATTAATTCTTATCCCAAGATGGATTATTGTGAATATTGATAGCACCACCAAAAACACGCATAGCTGGATGACCTTGCAGAGATTGAGGACCTATCACACTACACTGTTATAGCACAATTATTCCACTTTAATGTTGCCATGGCAACATCCTGTGGAATTCTGGGGTTTGTAACTTAGTGAAGCCCAAGAGCCTCCCTAGTTGAAGTTTCTCCATTCTCCTCCTTAAACTACATGTCCCATGATTCCATATGATGTTGCCATGACAATTAAAGTGGAATAATAGCATTATAATAATGTAGTGTGATAAGGTTCTGAGACCTTGCAGACCTTGCAGAGATTGAAAGTATGATCATGAAATCAGTTCTTAGAAATACTTGGACTGAAATCAAGGTTAGTGTCCCTCCTCCACAGCCTGATGGAATACTCATCAAGAGGCAAAACTTCCTGTATTTCCACAAAATTTCTATGGAGCTTGGAAAATTAATTTGCAGCAAGTTCAGTATTCATTCTTAGCAAAAACAGTCCTATGTGGAACTACTCTTTCTTTTTGTTTCAGGTTTATAGAAACTTGACAAGCTAATAGAGATATTAGCTAAAAAATACCCTGTGAGGCCCACTGAGATGAGTAAATTACATAAGTCATGTCAAATTGCACAGTTCAGGAATGAAAGTTTGATTCTTAAGCTAGAATGTTGGGAGAAGGAACAACAGGGACTAATCAAATGACCTTGTTTGCATTTAGTGTGTCAGGTACTAGCAAAGTAAATTTTCATTCTTTTGTTCTCACACTGAGGAGTTAAAAATATCAGATGTTTTCTTCCTACTGGGTGAGATTATATTAGTTGTTTCATATTTTTTAAATTTTTTTAAATGTTGAGATTTCTTGTAAAAATTTCCCATAAAGACTTCTATGCAAAAAGACAATAAGCACAAGCAAAACTTATATTTTGACGAAGAAAAATTCTTTGTAAAAATATGGGCAAAAATTGTTCACAAATGGTTGTCAAAATGTAAAACAACAACAACAACAACCTCACAGTGGTTGGTGAATTTTTGAGGGCAATAAAATTGGAGAACATTCTTTACATCCCCATGTGAGACACGCATATTGAACACACTACACTATGGATAGAAAACCTTCATTTCTGTTGAACCCACCTGGTGTTCCTAACTGCCAGGGGCTATGCGAGCTACAATTCAATCCATGTGGATGGTTCCACATTTCCTACCCATAGACTACATTATAGTCCTTGTGTGTTGGAGCTAGAGATCCTTGCTTTTCTTCCTTTCATGTGGGAGACAAATGACCCTTTTTCCCCCTCTTCACCGAGTAAGAAAGCTAGAGATTGGTTTGCAGATTTTCAGACAACCACTAGAAACAAAATCTAGAACAGGTCATGCAAAAGATTTGTGCACAGACTGTTGTTGCCCTACTGTCATGTACAGGATAACCCCTTGCTCCAAAGAACACACTGTGAGGTTAGCAGTAGTTTATTCACAGCATAGTCATGGGCAACAAGTGCACACTTCCACAGACGTTGCCAGAACTAAATTGTACAACAATCATATGTTTTCTTACAAGCAGTCCATTAAGCAGCCCTGGGCGTGGAAAAGGCACACGCATGCCTCCCCATCCCCAGTTCATTGCCTTTTCCCCAGGCATGCTTTCCTTCCTTCCATGTGCCCTAACAAAAGGCAACCAAATGGAAGGAGACAGCCTTACACACAGAGAAGGCACACGTGTGTCCCCCCCCATTCTCCCTCTCCCATGGTCTTGACTTTTTTCTGGTGTGCTTTCCTTCTCTGTGCCTGGACAAAAGGCAAGCGAATGGGACTGGGGAGCTCTAAGGGGGAGAAAGCACACATATGCCTCCCCCATTCTCTTGCCTTTTTCTGGAGTGCTGCTTTCCTTCTCTGTGCCCAGGCAAAAGGCAAGTGAATGGAAGGGGACAGCCCTGAGCATGGTGAAGGAAAGCACTTGTCTTCCCCCCATTCCCTAACCTTTTCCCCAGACACACGTGCCTTCCTTACACATGCCTAGGGAAAAGGCAAGGAAATGAGGGGGCAGCCCCACATGCGAAGGCATGTGCATGCCTACCCCACATTTCCCTCTTCTTGCCTTTTGCCTAGTCACATGTACCTTCCTTCTTAGCATGTGGGGCTCCCCTTCCCATTCATTTTCCTTTTGCACAAAGAAGGAAGGCATGGCATGTCCAGGTAAAAGACATGGGAATGGGAGGGGGAGAATATGGGGAGGCAAGCGGGCCCCTCATGAATAATCAAATTTGCAAAGGTCAAACCCATGAATATGAAGAGAGGACTGTATGTAAACTTTATAGTACCAAAACCCAGCAGCTTTCCTACAATACAGAACTGTAGTAAACATGTTATATGCAAACAGCAGAACACATATGTAATGTAATATGGAAACCTCTAAGCATAGTGTATAATAACACTATTAAAGATGATCAACAGAATGTGATATCTAGGCCTGCTTAACAGCATAGCAGAATATTATTACATATAGCAAGGGTAGGCAAAGTGTAACCATGGCAATCAATCCTCAATGCACACTTACAGTAAAGCCTGGTATATACTGTAATACAGTAATAACATAGCATGAAACATCAGGATCACATGTAGTATGACAATAATGCAACATTACATGGTAGCATACATGGTTATACATTCTAGAAGCAGATATAGCATATTTCTCTAGCAAGATATATAGCACGTAACATATAACATATAACAAAGCTCTAACAGAATCCTTCATCTAGCATGCTGTGGCAATATTCTCATTTCATATTTCATACGTTCAACAATCAATCAGATTACAATTATGCTCTAGCACTTGATTAACCCTTTCTGATTGACCATCAGTCTCTGGATGATAAGCTGTTCACAAGCCATGTTCCACCCCCAAAAGTCTCAGAAACACTTTCCAAAATTGTGAGGTGAGCTAACTGCCTCAATCTGAGATTATCTTACTTGGCACTCCATGAATCCTATACATGTGGAAGGAATAATTTGGCTAATTGCATAGCCATGGGAATGGACTTGCATAGCACAAAATGCATTTGTTTGAAGAATTGGTCCATAACCACCCAAATGGCTGTTTTTTCAATCATTCTCTGGTAGATGGATTATGAAATTCATACTAATGTGTGCCCATGAGTGTGGTGGAATTAGCAATGTCTGCAACAAGCTTTGCAGTCTGACCCTGACTTTGCACATAAACAGGGCAACCCTACACATAGCTGTCTGCATCACCTCTCAGCCCTGGCCACCAGTAGTCCCGTCTGACCAACTGCAATGTTTTAACAGGCCAAAAGTATCCCACTGACTTGACATCATCACAGTGCTGTAATATTTTCATTCGCTTAGATTCTGGCACATATACTTTCTCTCTTTTACACCACATTCCATCTCAGTCTTTGAGTTCTATTTCTTGGTATTTGGCTCAGCTATTAAGCTTTATGACCTCTTTTAGGCTCTCTAACAAAGTTTCTGGGATGATTTTGGGTCAGATTTTGCCCTGCACCCGACTGCAGGTTGTAACCACTAGCCCAAACTGCTGGAAGGTAAATGTGGTGTCAATACTTTCTGGGTTTTGACTATCATATTAGAGGAGATGAGGAAATGCGTCTGCTAAAAATTCTTTCTTTTGGGCAAATACTTGATAAAGAACTTAAACTTACAGAAGAATTTAGCCCATTGCTCTTGCTTTGGGCTCAGCCTGCATGGAGTCTATAAAGCCACCAAATTACAGTGATCCATCCAAGTTTTGAAAAGGCAAGTAGCCCCTTCCAACAAATGCCTCCAAGTTTCTAGGGCTCGTTTTATTACAGATGCTTCTTTTTCCCAAACTGGCCAATTCAATTCTGACTTGTCAAATTCTTAGAAACATAGGCACACGGCCCCAATAGCCTCCCTTCATTCTGTAATAAGACCAGTCCAGGAACCTCATCACTGATATCTTCTTGGATCATGAAAGGGTGCATAGGATCAGGGTGTTTTAAAACTGGCTTGGTGCTAAATAACCTCTTTAGTTCCTTGAAAAACTTTTGGCATTCTTGACTTCACTTAAACTTTGTCTTATTCTGGTTGGCCTCTTGGGCTGCCCCCTTTTTCTTATTTTTTAGCAACTCAGTCAGGGGCAATGTTACCTGGGGGGGAAATGGGGGATAAGCTATCTGTAGAAGTTAAAATCCCGGAAACTTTGCAACTGCCACCATGACTTAGGAGGCTCCCATCCCAATTTCCCCTGCTCTTCTGCTAGTCCGTCTCTATTCCCTACTTAGAGATGCAGTACATCAAGTAGTCAAGTTTGTTAGCATGCAATTCGCATTTTTAAAAATATCTTTAACATTTCTTAGTTGTTTTGTTTTATATAAAGTACAGTCATGAATGTTTGTTGTCATGTGTTTGTTGTTGGAGACTTACAGAATGTTGTAATTTGATGTTGCTTTTTGGCTTACTTTTATTGTTAGGTTGTGTTAAAATTTTAATAAAGTATGCTTTTTAAAAAAGTGTGTCATTTTGCCCATGTGCAGGAAATGAAATGACCTTGACATTTTTAAATTTTATTGAAAAATTCCGTATATTCTTTACATCCCTGTTGGCTATCATTTCCTAGACATTCTTCCTTCTTATGTCATCTGCACCATTTCTGCAACCAAAAAAAAAAAAAAGTTCGATAATGAAGTTGATGAAGTAAGACTACCACTCTATTCTGCTTTGATCAGACCTCATCTGGAATACTGTGTCCAGTCCTGGGCACCACATTTCAAGAAGGATATTGACAAGCTGGATGGTGTCCAGAGGAGGGCGACCAAAATGGCGAAGAGTCTGGAAGCCATGCCTTATGAGAAATGGCTTAGGGAGCTGGGGATGTTTAGTCTGCAGAAGAGAAGGTTAAGAAGGGACATGGTAGTCATGTTTAAATATTTAAAGGGATGTCATATCAAAGAGTAAGCAGGCTTGCTTTCCACTGCTCCAGAGATTAGGACAAGGAGCAATGGATTCAAGCTACAGGAAAAGAGATTCCACCTGAATCTCAGGAAGAACTTCCTGACGGTCAGAGCTGTCCGGCAGTGGAATATGCTGCCTCAGAGTGTGATGGGGTCTCTTTCTTTGAAGATGTTTAAAAAGAGGCTGGATGGCCATCTGTTGGGAGTGCTTTGATGGGTGTTTCTGCATAGCAGGGGGTTGGACTGGATGGCCCTTGGGGTCTCTTCCAACTCTATGATTCTATGATTCCAGGTTACATGAGCAAACTCTGGACCTTATATTGACATTAGATTCAAGGGCTACTCCAAATGTGGCTCTTGCCAAGTTCACACAGTAAAATATGATGACAATGAACTCCTAGAGCAAGCATAACCAAGGCTCCTACATCAGGGTTGTGTAGTGTAAATCTACACATATGTAATTACAATTTGATTGTGCTACTCAACCCATGCGTGGAATGGCAACCTTGCACAACTGAATGTACATAGAATCATAGAATCATAGAATCATAGAAATTCAGAGTTGGAAGAGACCACACAGGCCATCCAGTCCAACCCCCTGTCATGCAGGAACTCCCTCAAATCAATCCCGACAGATGGCCATCAAGCCTCTGCTTAAAAACCTCCAAGGAAGGAGACTCCACTACACTCCGAGGCAGCAGATTCCACTGCCGGACAGCATCTCAGTGCTCAAGCAAATGCAAATTACATGCAAATGCAAATACAAATGCATGCAGAAATTTCATATGCAACTAATGTGTGTGCCTAAATTCATGCACAAAGAAACTATATGTGCAGCCCCAATTTATTCATTTAGTTCATGGGAAGATACTCAGTTTCACACTTTCATATCAATCTGTGAACAAATATTTAGTTTCTTCTTAGAAATATGCGCTTACAATGGAGTTCTTAGAAGAACAGCAGTGGGGTGTTTCTGCAACGGAAGAATATGTAAAACAATGTACATTTTTGGGAAAAGTCACAGAAATACAAACATTGGTGGAAATGAAGTTCAAAAAATTGATCTTTTTAGGAACATTTCTCACAAGAAGATATGACTGAATAATAGTGATTAAAAAAAAACATAGACTAGGAGAACTGTACCTAAAAATGCACATCAATTTTTGTGCAGTTTTTTAAAAAATGGCTAAAGTTTGAGCTGAACTGAATGTATGAAATTTTCATCTGATGTGATCTTCTGATGTGATAGGTGAAAATATTATTATTATTATTATTATTATTATTATTATTATTACTACTACTACTACTACTACTACTACTACAATTATTAACTGCGAGCCAGGAACCAAGTCAGAATGGATCAGAGGTGGGAGACCAAGCAAAGAGACAGGAACCATTGGTCAAAACAAAGTAAGAAAAGATTATCACAGGTCTCCAAGCTTAAATGGAGCCTGAGGTCCTCAGTTTTTATGGCTCCTGATAGTGTGTCCTTGCTCATCTTTTGGATTTCTTTTCAGGTGTTCAGTGTTTCACTATGCAGAATCCAGGAAACTTGGAAATAATCCATATACAAGCTTCCCCCTCTTATTTGACAGGTTAAGGACCAGAGTACAGTCAGAAAACAAAACTGGTTGAAAAATTCGACCCATGTACTGTACCATAGGGAGCATGAAGGACTTACAGAGGTTCACTTGGAACCAACTGCAAATGTGCTGCTTGCAAAGTCTCTTGCTGGCATAGAGCCTTCCCCACCCCCACCCCCAGCTCACTTTTCAAGCAGTGCGTGTAATGCAAGCTGTTCTGCGAGCCTCTGTAGGCAAGAAGAACTGATGAAAGTGCAAAACCCCCACCGAATTAGTGGAACTTGCCCTTAACTTGGAAGCATCAAAACAGCAGGCCACCTGATAACAGGGCATAAAAGGTGAGGGCTGCCTGTACCTAGCAGTAAAATTGGGTTTTTAAGCACTTATTCCTGTTACTCATTGCAGTGTTTGAAAAATAACCTCTTACAAAAAAGTAACTAATTGAAAGTAAACACATTACTTGTGATCCATTACTTGCTATGTATTCACTCCAAGGTCTGAGTAAAAGTACCCTGTGGATGAAAAGCAGACCCTGCAGGTTTAAGTCTTTCCTATAAGCCTTTCCAAATGCATCCAGTAGCCAAAGCATTCAGCTTAATGTCATCACATCCATCTTATTCCTTGCACAAGCAGAAAGTGACTTGGCATGAGACTGGAGAAAATCCAGAATGTGATAATGTCAGGAGGGGAAGGATTACTTGAAGTTTTTAAAATGTCCTGTTGTTCTGTAGAGATGGTGGAAACAACAATTGAAAGGCAGTAGGTGGAACAAGAGCTGGCCTTGGTTGAAAACTAATATAAATAAGGCATTAGAAGCACCTGCTGGAATAGTCCAAAAGTCCATCCTACATCACAGTGGACCAAGCAAATACCTCCTGGTAGCCCAGAAAGAAGTCACAAAAAAGATAGCTGTTGCAGATGCCCCCTTTACAAGGGGAATCCATTGACATATTGGTACACTAACATGGCTAACAATAGCAATTTCCATTTGTGAAGAGGTGCTTTGTTGTTTTTTGCTGCAGTCATTGTGCTGAGAACTTGTTTTGCACCCTTCACAATGACCACCAGGACATAGAGGTGTGTGAGTTTGAAGCTCCCAAACACAACTGCACAGGCCATTTCCACGCTACACTGTTATTGTACTATTATACCATTTTCAGCATCCGGTGGAATTCTGGGGTTTGTAGTTTACTAAGGCCAAACAGCTCTCTGGCTGAGAATTCTATTTTTATCATCCTAAACTGCAAACCCCAAGATTCCACAGGATGTTGAAAATGGAATAATAGCACTATAACAGTGTAGTGTGGAAATGACCACAGACACATGGTGGAGAATATTCACTGCTGCTCTTATTCTTCTCAGGCTGGAGGAAGAGGAAAGAGAAGAAAAAAAACCTAAGACATGTTCTCAGAACAATATAGTCTGAGAAATGTCATCTCACTTTGGATTTAGATTATCTTTTTTCATTCTCTTTCTTTCTATGATAATAGGCTACTTGAAAATAAGGCCTATTGAAGTTAACACCTGTTACCCTGATTTCTGGGGGTCCCAGGAGGGACACCTAAATAATCAAACAACAACACAACTTTGGGGGAAATTAGCTGGAGCACTCACTAAAGCTAGCGAGAGGCAGGGTAACTTAGCAAGATCTTGCAACCCAGCGTCTACGGGGTCAGGTCAGTCAAGCAGCCAAACGGGTTAAAGTAATAGAAATGATGTTTATTAAGTACAGACAAATATTAAAGACACCACAGTCACACAGCTAGCTAAAGAATTAGAGATTGACTTGAAATAGGGATTTTTAGAGGGAAATGGGTGATACGATACCTGTCTCGTAGTCATGGAGAGGTCTGAAGATTGAGTTCGTGGATATTGAGTCTCAGTACGTGGGACTGAGGGGACAGCTCGCCAAACAAAGCGACAGCAAGGTGGTCTGGAAGTTTGGAGCTATCCGAGGAGGGTCTTGGAATCAGGGGGTTTTATAGGGTGAATAGGTATAGGTATAGGCCATACCTTACTCAGTGAGAACAATGCAATTTAGGAGTGGGACAAAGCTTTGGAAAGGTCAGAATTTAGCATGATTGACTTAGAGCTGAATTAATAATAGTGTAGCCAGTATGCAAATGCGGAGCGCTTAGTACAGCTTTGTCAGGTTGCCTGCTCGGGGCAGGGAGCCTTTGTTAGTATCGCGCATATGCAATGAGGTGTTTGCCGGAGAGGTCCCTGAAGCGACAAACCGGCTGTATCTGGCCTGCCTGGGTGGAGAATGAAATGTCCAGCAATTATCGGTCGTGCCTGTTTATGTGCTTGTCTGGTGGCCTCACAGACACGTGGAGCGGGGTGGCAGAGGAAAGCCGAATTGTTTGATATCAAAGTGATATTGAGTGCTATCTCCGGGTAGGCCTGGACTGCAGTAACACACCCTTACTGCTCAGTAAATATACATGGGATTGCAACACCACACTGCTTTTTAACCATGCTTAACTGCTCTATTGTACTGAATTGTGGTTATTTGCTCTTTTTATTAGATCACAGTCACAAGGTTTTATGCATAATTTTATTCCAGTGTTTGTACTCATTGCAGTGTTTGTACTCATCCTAAAGGGTCCAAAATAGATCCAGCACTTTGGATAGCTCCTTAACAAAATTGGACTAAACCCCAGAACTGATTCTCTCCCCCAATGGTGTGTACTCCCCCCCCCAGAGCTGCTATTGAATAATAAAGAGCAGCTGGAGCCATTCGGTTCTTTGTCTAGCAAGATGATAAAAATATAATATTATTGTTACCTCCATTCAGCTTAAGAATGTCATCTTTCTCTCTTTTTTCTCCTTCTCTTGGCCTAGCAGGGATCCCAGGGCTTTAAAAGCTATGTGACAAGAACGAATTAAACAAGTGATGCTTTAGCCAGCACAAAGATGCAGTGAGGAGGAAAGCTCTAACGGCTGCATTTCTGTCTGCTAAAGATTCAGGAGCCCTACCAGGAGAGGAGAAAAGGTAATAACTTCAAGTGCATTCAAAGGACTGCAGGAAGGTGGGTGGCAATGTTTTCTTTTTATTTAAGCATTCTGAAGAAATGCTGGAGGAAACTGTATAAAGAACTTGCATAAATAACATGGGTCATGTGATGAAAATTTGCAAAATGGAAAGGATCTTTGTACATTTGTAATCACATTGAGTAAGCAGTGCAATAACAAAGCCTCATTATATCATTAAACATTTTACTTTGCTTTGTAAAAGGTTTTTTTTGTGTGTGTGTTGTTTGCTTTGTTTTGTTTTTGAGGGTAGAAAGAATTTCTATGCTGGCTTTTAAAAAAAAAATAAGCCTTTAAAAAATAAAACTTTAAATGGAGCAAATATTTTTTAAAAAATGAAATTTGTTCTTTATGAACAACAGGTGTGTTTCTTGTTTCCTAGTGACAGAAATGTAAAGTAAATGTTCAAAAGAAAGTTTTTAAAGGCCCTGTGACAGGGTTTGCAGACACAGGAAGTACATCTAAGTTGTTTCTAACATTTCGAGCAATCCACAAAAATCGAGCTTTCACACATAAGAAGAGTTTTTACTATTCTTTCTGTTTTGTGATTCACTTTTTACAAACTCATTCTTTTAGGTATTAATTTCTTAAATCCACATATCTTAAATCCACACTGATTTAGTTATTTTCTGTCATTCTGGGGAGGATTTTTTCTCTCCTTTATGGTCATTTTTTGCCATGATTTACAGTACTGATGGGAAAGGTGAAGTGATTTCAGATGCTATTCCTGATTCCATTTATTTTGTTGTCATTCTCCCACCACGCCCACCACTACCTTTTCCGCCGCCACCACCTTCCCTTCTTCCTCTCCTTCCTCTGCTTCCTCTCTTCTCCTTCTTCTTCTACTGTTGTGTCATTCTGAAGAGAAATCATGATGATTTCTGGCAGTGGTCATTGTGTTCCCAGCATTCTCTGGAAAAAAGCAACATCCAGAGCATTCTAGGGAAATAAGATAGCTGTCATTGCCAAAAAAAAAAGATGTCCTACAACCTAGTGTACTGAAGGTTCCCATCTCTCCATCTAAATTGAAGTAACACATAAACAAGACTTTAAGAGAGTTTTCTTTCTATATTTTTTTGTTGAATGGCACTGTTTCTATGGCTCACTCAGGGAAACACATGTCACAAGTAATATGCAACAGTGATTCCAGTCTTGACTGCCATTAATGCTTTTTGATTACAAGTAGCACACATACAAGAACACATACATGGTGAATAGCTCGTACATCCAGTGTATTTGGATTCTGTCCATGCAAAGTCATAACTACTTTCACAGATCTACATGCCAATGAGTTAATGGGGTGAGGAAGATGAAGAGAAAATTGGCACAACCTAAACAACATGCAACTTCTTTAGAATGATTAAGAAAACCTTCCAGAGAAGATGCTTCAAAAATGTGGAAGTAATTTCCATAGAGAACCATCTGGCCCAAAGGAACTACTTTAAACACTTTGCCTAGAGCAAATATCTCCCTCTTTAACATCACCTGTAGAGACAGAACAACATTGCCTACTATTAAGTGATCAGGTACCATAACACCATTCAGCAGTGGATCTGAGGGTCAGGAGGTTAAGAGGATATACTCTGAATGTCCTGAGGCTTCAAATTTTCCCAGGTGGAATGGCAGTGAATTACACCCACAACAGACAAACTGTACCAATGGAAGCTACAACACATACCTCAAGCAAATTGAATCTTCCTTCAATAATTTATAGGACTTGTCTATAAGACTCATTTCCTCCTCCCTCCCCCCCCCACAATTACAGCACACCTGCCTGAGTGGTTTTCACAGTGTAACAGCAATGATGCACTTACATCAGCAGGGTTTCCTTTAATGCAGGCAGCTTCTGAGTTTATGCTATTCAGCCTCAACTAAATATTGCCTGAAAATTCATTTTGGCACTGAATTTATGCATCCAACAAAGCTGAGAAGCGCGCCAATGCACTCTGTGCACGGAATAACAAACACATAAACATCTGAGTTTCTGGCAAGCATTTTAGTGCTCTTTAATTCTTTTGGCCCTCCTCCTTGAATGTATTTTAAGCAAATTAAGTCCAAAGGGAAGACAGAGAAAAAGAGTGTCACTGAAATAAAATTGTCCTAAATCATGTATTTTATCTGAAATGCAAGTAACTATTTCACTTTCAGAATTATTATTATTTCAGCACTCCTTTTTTTTTCTTTTTGCTAAATATCTTTCTCTTCCGACTCTGCCAGAAGCCTTTACTTAACAATTCTTGGTGCAATAACCACCCAGAAGCTATTGTTGGCTCATTTCTCAATCAGCTTGATGATGGTGAGTTTTCTTGCTGATTGTCTGGATAAAGCCTCACCTGTTTTCCAAAAGTTCCATCCCAGCTCATAACACTGTCTGCACATCGATGGTGCAGTTTGCATGTACACATCACACTGTCTGCCTGCAAACTTACAGTTCAAAATGCGTGCAGTTGTAAAAAGAACTGACCCAAACAGAGAAGATATTAACAAAAGGCTGCTTTGTTGAATGATGTGGTCATGTGATTTAAAACAATCAATGAATGTTTCAGCAAGAACAAAGCTTTTGACATTGAAGTACTTTTGATCATGGATCATCAAAGCAATGGCTTTGGGCATTTGGTTTTCAGAATGTTGGCCATAGCTTTGCAGAATGTCCCTCCCACACACACACACACAAAATCATCCTAAAAGTCCAAAGCAGAGACAAACGGGGTGGGGAGATGGTATTCAGTTCACTATACAGCCAAGATTATTAGCTGGACTAATCTTTATTCCAGATTTGATAAACTTTGCAAATAGACATCATTTTCAATATTCCCACTGTGCAGGGAACCTTTGGCCTCCCAGATGTTTTAAACCATCTCCCAGAAACTTCTCTCAGCAGAGCAACTGGTACAGATTGTGGAACTTTACACACGGGGTTGGAATCCTTTGGTGAACATATCTAAAAATAAGTGCAAATGAGGCCAGCATATTTTCTTTTTTGGGTACTGGAGACAGAAGTATCCAGCACCTCCATCCACAACACCCCCCACCCATATCACCTCTATTTCATGTTTGAGCCAAGCAGAATCTGACTATTTTTCTGTAGCCACACACCAAAGAAGCAGGTATCCCCCTGGACCTCCTGGAGGTCCTCCAGAGGTTCAGAAGGATGATATAATCTTCATGCATCTGTCTATAGTAACATAGTTGGAGGCTATCTGGACACTATTCCTTTGCCTAGACATGAAGTAGTCTTAGGGAGCCACACAGATAGGTTGGACTCCTGAGGCAGGGAGGAGGAAGCAGCACTACATCTGGTGTGGTTTTTCACACCCTCAGGTTCTCAGTCATAAAGGTTCCCTGCACCAGATTTCTTCCTTTTATGAAAACAGATCAGTGGACCTAGTTAACAAGATCAAGATTCAAGCAAGTTGCCACCTTCAGCAGAACATGTGGTGTTAGGAAGCCATCCAAAATAGAGATAAGGTTCTATCGAAGCTGTTGTATGAGTTACAAAATGCCATCACTTCATGAAGGTTTTTGTGAAATTTTTGTTAGGCTTCCTCTACAGAAATTGATAAAAATCTAAAATAGAATCCTGGAAACAAATAGAGGAGTAAGAGGAATCATGGAATGATTTTTTTTTTCCTAGACCACGAATAGTATCACAACCTTAAATGTACAACAAATGTTCAACATATAATAGCAGCTTCTTCCAAACAAATACAAAATACAGAGAGGCAGCAAAGGAAGTATTCTGTTCAACTTGCAAGAAGGGATAGAATTCTGAAGAGAAATTACAGTCATCCCTCCACATTTGCTAGCTTTAGGGGTGCAGTACCTCCACAAAAGTAGAAAAATCACAGCTATCCAAATGTGTAGGTGTATGTGTATCTGTGGGTAGGTGGCTGAGGCATGGTGGGGAGAATGGGTATCCAGGGTCCAAACAAGGTCAGAGAAAGAAGAGGGACAGGGCATGGGTCTTCTTGGTGACCCTATACTTCCTCTGTCTACCCCATCTCCTTCCTGGGGTGGCGGGGGCCATTGGGTTTCCGGTGCTGAAAAATTGGATTGCAAGTCCTCCTTAGCTGGGTGGAAGGTGGCTGGTGGAGCAGGAGGAGGACCAAAGTCAGGTTTTTAAAGGGTTGAATGGCCTGATTGGACCCACTGAGAGGGAAGGTCTCACAGAAAAGACGCACCTAGGGGCGGGGGGAGGCAGAGTTTAAAGAAACTCACAAAAATTCATGAAAGTTAAACCCACAGGTGTGGAGGCTTGACTGTAGTTTGACCAAAGTCACCTCCCAGGCATGGTCCCAGGTCTTTCCTGTCATCCAATAAGAAGGGATTGGTAATAAATTATATGCTAACTAAGGCCATTTATGCACTAGACCATTATAGTGCTATTATTCCACTTTCAACATCCTATGGAATCCTGGGTCTAGTGTGGAAATGACCTAAATTAGGTTTTTCATTTACATTATTGTCCCAGAATTTACTCTCCACTCCTGTTGATGCCTTCAAGTCATTTCTGAATTATGGCAATCCTTAGGCAAACCTATCATGGGGGTTCTGTGCCAACATTTATTCACTGGAGGTTTGCCATTGCCTTCCTTTGAGGCTGAGAGGCCTTATGAGGTCTTCCTCTGAGGTAACATAATGGGTTTCTGTGGCTGAGAGAGGTTTTGAACCCTGGTCTTCAAAGTTCCAGTCCAACACACAAACCCCTATACCATGCTGACTCTAATTAGTCACCACTATATAGCAATTTTCATGTACACATCTAACAACCTGAATATTTTTTTTAAAAAAACTGAATTTTGAATTTGATATTTGGCTTAAGGTTTATGTGAATGTTTAAGGTGGTAGAGGGATTTTGCAAATCCATGAGCTGGATTACTATCATATTAATTCATTCTGACCATAGTAATCATTTGACCCCATATTTCTCCCTGCCTAGATTATGATAGCAAGTCTTAATTTTAGTCAGGGGTGAGTGAATCTAATTTCCAGACCGAGCCACTTTTGCTTGTTTTTTTACCTATAAGTCCATTTCATTTCCTCATATATCTAGGATCCTGTTAATCCTCTCAAAATATGTTTTTAAATAATATTTTAATATATCTAAACTGCCAAGAATGACATTGTAATATTCAGAAAAGCATGAAATCTGGTGGATAGTAATACTGCTCCACACATTAGTCTGAGTTGTGGAGATCTGGCCATTTCACATAAAATGTATAAAGATCAAACTACTCAAGCATTCTTTCACTGCCAAAAATAATAATAATAAATAAATCACGTAGGAACATTAGTTAGTACATCTTCAAAGTATGCGGTGTTCGGGAGCAATCTGACATCTTCTTACAGGAGCTAAGATACATTCCAGGCTAAACATCAGTTGCCCAAAAAAGTTTTTGCCTTAGAATATAAAGCAATTAGTGGTTCTAGCTGACTAGACTGCACTGTAGTCCCAAAATGTGAGGGATGTTCAATGAGCTAAGGCTAGAGTGGCGCATAAATGGCCATTTCTAATTCTCTATCCCTTCCATGGGCAGAGAACTCAGCAGATGTCACTGAATTTATCCAGAGGAAGATGAAGTACTCCAACAGTTTCTTATGGGTGGGTCTCCCCATTAGTAGTGGCAAGCATAAAAACTTAGAAATGGACTCTGTATATATATTTTTCCACTTCAGTTGTAGCTAAGTCCCTTTCTCCATGGACATGGCATCCCAGCATGGGAACAGGAGAGGAGTGGGACCGCAACAATGCTTCTGCGTGAAGTCATTGCAATCCTGCCCTTCTCCTGTTGTCAGCCATTGTGATAGTGGAGTAAATCATTGACAGAGTTTCTCCACCAATGACACCCAATCCCGCAAGGCTCCCACATTTACCTGCCATGCAGAAGGTACAGAGGCACAATGGAGGTGCTTCCCACCCTAGCGCAGCATGGGAAAGAAGGAAGAGGCATGTTCTTTGCACTTCCTTTTGCAGGGAGCTAGTTACACTCCCTTCCCGGCAAAGGCGCTGCTGGGATTGCAACTGGAAGACTACAGGATGAGGTAAAGAGTAGAAAAGACCTTAGACTGAGGCAGATTTCAGACTCGTGAAAAATTTAGGAAGAAGAGTTAGGAAGAGCACACTTATATTCCTAATTTTGAAGTCCAAGAGAAAAAGAAACCCAATTTTTAAAAGTGAAAAATAAACAAAAGTGTGATACCATGCTTTCCTTTTATCTTCTCTGTGGAAGCTCTGCAAAGTTTGTGATCTCATCCCACTCAAATATGCTTTCTGACAATGATTCAGCAATGCATCTCACAAGCCCATCAGTAGCTACTGTGCATCTCCTTAGACTATTTTACTCTAATTGTCACATAAGCTTATGATGCACTAAGGACTATAATAAGTGAGCTTCCTTTTCCTCTTAATTAGTGATCATGATGTATTGTTATGTGTGTTCTTCCTCTTTGTATTTTTAACTTTATTTCAAAATAAAACTCCATGCTGAAAAGTTAAAGAAATAAACGTAGCATCAATTAAAGAATAAAAACAATGTAAAAGTATTGGAAAATACAGAGTGGCTTTAAGCTGTTACAGCATTCCTAATGCCTTGCAAGCCTTTACTGCTTTTGGAAGCTAATAAAAGAATGAGAAAAACGAGCCTTCTAAGGGAGGGAGGGTGTCATTGATGTCTTGTCACAATTGATAAAAACTCTGTTTCTTGCACTGGTGACCTAAACAACTAATGTGAAGATATATGGAACTAGTGGTGCATTCAGGATAGGACCTTAGGGCACAAATCCAAAAGAAAAGTCAGCAGAAAGAATAAGAGAGGTACAAACAGTGCAGGGCTGGTTTGCCACACTTTGAAGCTGTTCATATTGTAAACTAAAGGGGAGGACATTTAGACAACCAAGGCCATTTCTGCATGACAATACTCTCCCATGTTGTTGCACTGCAGTCCTGGGTCCAGAAGGGAGGGCGTCAGCAACCTTCTCCTTCTCACCTGCTTGGTCCATGTGGAAGGGAGCACAATGGCACCATCTCTTCCTTCTGCAGTGCAGTCAGGCATTTTCCATGGCTGAGCTGTGGAAAGAAGTGTTGCCAATGCACGTCCATGGCCTCTGCATGGCCAGGAGTGATGAGAGTGCTGTACAATCACAGGCACAAAATGGATATTTTCCATTTTGCAAAAACTACGCCAGCGCAATGCTTCAGGACAGGATGGCAACAGACCAGTGACAATGTCATGAGAAAGCACGACCTGCCGACTGCTGCCATCCTGTCCCAAAAGCGGCTTAGCCCTCTCATGTGGAAATGGCCTTAGTCTGGAGTTTTAGTTGTCCAGCTGCATCACTATGTGGAGCAGATATTCCCCAGAAAATTCAACAGGGCAATCATCTACCTGACTACTAAAAAGGACATTCATTCTGTTTAGCTGAGGCCTTCTCTCAAACAAGTATGTTATTCTCTGACAGTTACATGTTCACTATGGAATAAATGCTTCTAGTAGGCTGTGAGCCAACAGAATATGTGAGCACTTGGTGTTCCTCTACCTTTTTCTCTATGAAATGCTGGGAAATTTGTAAAAGTAATCTATCCAGCTTCACCTAAGATTTTAATCATTCTCTAGCTAATGCCCAGTGAGGAGGCACAATGTGAGTTGGACAGTTATCAGGAGCAATTTTGTAGCTAAAATACCAGCATATTGGTCTAGCATAATCTAACAGCAGCGAATTCTGGTCAGAAGAGTCAAGAAAGTTGTTCCTCCTTCTGTGCTATTTCTGACTCTCTCTTTTTTAATATAAAAACATTTTTATTGATGAGAAAAAAGCCAAAAAACAAACTGCAACACTACATAACAATACATGAAACCATGAATACATGATAATACAGTGCAAATAAGAAAAAAATACACAACAAAAATACAAACATCTAACAAAACTATAACAAAGAGGAAAAACTACAAATAACTAAAAGTTAGTTCCTGCCCTTGTTGCAAACAGCTCATCAAATAATTACACCTAACCCTTACATATATGGTTCTCCCTCCACATTTGTGGGTTTGACTCTTGCAAGTTTAATTATTCGTGGTACCCCCTTGCCTCCCCCCATTCTCCCCCTCCCATTCCCTGGTGGACAGAGGTTGGGAGGAGGAAGGGGAGGAAATATCTTCTCCTCCCCATCACCATCTCCTGCCGGCTGCTGCCAGCGTGATCACCCCCGTGGTGGGTGGGAGGGGGAAGGGAAGGAGAAGATCTTCTCCTCCCTCTCACGATCTTCTGCCTGGTGCTTGAGGCACAGTCACCCCAGTGGTGGGTGGGAGGGTGAAGGGGAGGAAAAGATCTTTTCCTCTCCATTGCCATCTCCTGCCTGGTGCTCCGGGCATGATCACCCCAATGATGGGGGAAAGGGGGAAGGGGAGGAGAAGCTCTGGGCGTGATTGCCTCAGTGATGAGTGGGAAGATGAAGTGGAAGGGAAGATCTTTTCCTCCTCCTCACCATCTCCTGCCCGTCACTGCCAGCACAATCATCCATTTGGGTGGGTGGGCAGCAGTGCAGGAGAGTGCAGGGAAGGGGGGTGCTCACTGGGGGGGGGGTTATTCACATTTTTTTCACTTTCATGATGGTTCTGTGTCTTTGTTCCCCACAAATGTGAAGGGTCTATTCTATACCAAAAATTATTACTCATTCTTATCATCCTGGATATGTCCCTACAAGATAGATTAATTAATTAATTAATTAATTGTCACCAATCTTGAAAAAAACTTATCAGTTAATTCTATATTCTATAGTAGTTTAAAGTAATTAATAAAGCAATAATAGTTCTAAGAAGTTAGTAAACTTATAATTCTTTGGTTAACTAAATCACAAATGTAAAAGTCATCTTTAACTTATAACAAATAAAGTCAGTTATAATCAGTTATAGTCCCTTATCATCTAATTCTGTATTCAATATTTGTTTAAACTAGTTATTTAAACTAATTATTAATCTTCAACAAATAATCATTCATAACTTATACTAAATTCTATATTAGTTTGAAATAATAATTAAAGCAAATAGTAATCAAACTGTAGTCAAACAGTAATAATAACTGTCAGAATTTAATAGTAGTCCTTTATATAGAAAATAATCTTTAACTGCAACAAATTACATTTGCAGTTCTAATTTTACACTCATCACGTAGCAAAATAAATCCAAAATTTAAATTTAAATTTTAAAACCTATTGTTATCAGTTCACCTTCATTCTTTTTTAAATAATCAGACACCTCCATTCAGACATAAATTCACTTTTTTGGTCTTCCTTTTAACCTATACATAAGATTGTCTGTTTCAACTATTCCCATAAGATGATTTAACTACTCAACAATTGTTGGTAAGTCATTTTTTTCCCAGTACTTAGCACATATTAATCTTGCTGCTAACAACATATGTTGCACCAATTTATGTTTTTTCTCATCCATAATTATATCCTCTTCCCAGATTCCTAGCAAATATAATCTAGGTTTTTTAGGTATTTGAGACTTCAGAATCTTTTGCATCATATTTTGTACCTTCATCCAGAATTGTTTGCCTTTATCATATGTCTACCACATGTGATACGAAGTCCCAACATGATCTTGACATTTCCAACACACATTTTGTCTTTTTATACATCTTTGCTAGTGTCTTGTGTAAGATACCAAAGGTACATCATTTTATAATAATTTTCTTTAAGGTTATAATATAGTACATTTTTCAAATCCTTTGTCCATAATTTTTCCCATTGATTTATATGTATGTTAGATCCAAAATTCCTTGCCAACTAACCACAGGGTCCAATTATTTTTATTTTTTTTATTTATTTATTTCTAATCTGCTTCTCCCTAATGCTCCCTAATGCTCAAGGTGGGTTACAACATAAATTACTTGTTCTTCTTCCATCTCAATTTCAACAAAAACTAAAGTTCATCATCATATGAAAATAGCAGTAATTCAAACTGAGAATCACTCACTTCATACTGTTTGGCCTTCTTATCTTCTTGGAATCTACATAAAAGTTCCTATATGAGAGCCATTGCTTCATACAGTTGTAGCATCTTCAACTTGTAATCTTAGTCTTTTTTCTCTAATAAGTCATAATACGTCAACCATTGTTGATCAGCTTTCATTTCTGTTCTATAAAAAGCATATTCTGAACAAATCCACAAGGAGCTTTTAGATATAATCTCAATTTGTACTTATTCTCAATTTTCAATAAAGCATGCCTAATACAATGATTATTTAAAAGCAATATTCTCCCTATATCTGGCTTTTAAAAGGGCCAGAAGTCCTTTTCTGTGTAAGTTAGCTTTATTTTTTCTACCCAATGAAGGCTAAAGGAGTGAGGGGTCCACTAAATGCTTCTCAAAGTCTCCCTATTTATGAGAGAAGTAAAAGATCTGCTTGTCGGAGTCAAAGGACAGTGGCATCCCCTGGGATGTGTATGGCTTGGATATGAAATCTGAGGAAGCTCAGAAGGACTAATGCTACCACCTCTTGAGAGTCACTGTTACTGGAAGTTTCAATTTCTGAGGTCTCTTAGTCCTAGTTGAACAAAAACTAACTAAACTGAGCCTACAATCTGTCTGCCAGGCTTTAATTCCACTCTATACCAAGAGTTTTCCAAACCAAATGTGAAAAGGAAACAGCTTTCTTTGAGTCTCCTACTGATTCATTAAAACAATAGTTACCTAGTAAAATAAGTCAAGATTGCCAGATTAAAGATCTTGTAAAGCATTAAAAAAAGATTTAAAAACATTATAGTAAACTGTAAAGCCAATGTGGAGTGGTGCTTTGAGCACTGGACTACAACACTGAACACCAGGGTTTGAATTTCCACTCAGTCATGGAAACCTTGAGCAAGTCACACTCTCTTGGACTTGAAGGAAGGCAAAGGCAATGACAAAATCCCCTCTGAGCAAATAATTCAGCCTGAGACAAAGCAACACTTATCACATGTTTAAGAGAAAAGTAAAAAGCAATATAAAATCGAAATTGCTGTTCTGAATTTAAATCTTTAGTGGAACTCCAAATCGTGACTTTTTCCATAACGTAGATATGGTCTGATGATGACTCAAATATTTTATGCCAAGGAAATCATTTGCAAGGATGGATGAGGACTTTACAAATCATCTCAACTTCTTAAGATAAACCCAAGTGCACTTGGATTTATTCATCTTTAAAGTACCCTTCTCTTAAAACCAGCTTCCAATTCCCATTTTTCCTCCTTCAAATATGTCTTGAATTTTACCTCCATCTACATTTTGGGACTGGTCAGTATTATACCATTTATTTCCATACTCTCATCTCCAGTGGCTGAACCAAATAGCTTCTCTATTATCTCCAACGCTATAATTTTGGATTAAGCATTGATTAAGAAAATGCCGTGCAAGATTTTTCTCTCATTTGCAATCTATACACTTGCTAGGAAGAGAAAATAATTTCAGGTTAGCAAGAAACAGTCCAGAAGTGACTTCTTTCCCAGAAGGAGGGGAGAACTTACAAGACAGCCAATTTGACCACATTTATTAAGTAGCCATAAGAATTTCCAGTCAACTCTCAGGACACTTCAGGGAAAGAAACTATTTGTTATAAGAATGACCATTCTTTCTTGGAAAGATGCTACCTTTTAGTTTCACCTTCCTTCCTATCAGTGTACATTTCAGAAAGATCTCTGTTGTCTCCTTTTTGTTTACATGGTATTGAGGCCCCTCGCTAAACTGCAAACGCCAGGATTCCATAGGATATTGAAAGTGAAATAATAGCACTATAACAGTCTAGTGCGGAAATGGCCAAAGTTCTCAGGGGCTCTAACACAAGTAGAAACATTTTAAAATTTCAGTTCCTTTCTGGTATAGGCCCACCAAACATAAATAGAACTACAACATGAAACTCAGACATCCATTCCCAGAAGGACAATATGGTTTATGATATCAAAAATTTCTGAGAGGTAGATGAGAATCAACAGGATCATACTCCCTTGTCCTTTCCTTAGTAAAGATCGTCAAGAAAGTAACCAAACAAAACTTAAACCCCAGTTGAAATAGATTGAAAAAAAATCATTTTCATGAACTAATAGAGCATAGAAGTAGGTGGCAACTACATAATCAAGCACTTTGCCCAGAAAACAAATGTTAGCCACCAGAAGACAGCTTTTCATATCTTCAAGGCCTAAGACAGGTTTCTTTGGGAGCCGTGGTACCACAGCCACTTCAAAGTAGCCCAGGACACACAAACATATCAGGAGGCCTTTGTATTGCTGAATGAATTCTAAATATTAATTACCAGGCAAGACAGGGAAAGAGTGATATAACCTAAGTTGACCAAGCTTGGTAATGTTCTCAGGCTTTAGTAACCAAGAGTCATCCAATAAAATCAGAGCAGATGGTGTTCTGGGTTTCTTCTCTTATTGATCCACATTAACCAAAGAATCCAGATGGTAGCAAGTGCGCGTGATTTTCTTTTCCAAGTGTCCAGCAAATGTCACAGCAAGCCACTGAGGGTTTGTTCACATCTCGGCCTATGCCAGATTGTATGAGGGCCTAAACTACTCAGAAAAGCTCAGCTAGATGATACTGTGAAGATGGAACAGCAGGGGCTTGATAGTGAGCTCTTACTTAGTTCATCCTGATCCGTTTGTGTTCATGTCATTTACCAACCATACTTCATGTTTCAGGGAGCTGTGAGGGCTCTGCTCACTAGGAGAGAAAGCTTACAAATTATTTGTCTCATCCATCTGGTTCATTTCTCTGTTCCATGGGACAATCAGGGCTTCAATAGGCTATCAACCATTGTTGTTCTTCTTGTTATTTGCCATCAAGTCAATTAGAAGAGACCTTCAAGACCCCCAATAATCAATTGACCTACTCAGATCTTGCAAGCTCAGGGCCATGGTTTCCTTGAAATAATCAATCCACTGGTAGTACATTCTTCCTGTCCTTTCACTTCCTCCAACTGTTAAAAGCATTATCATAAGAATGAGTCTTATCATCTCATGATATGTCCAAAATAGGACAGACTGAGGCCCTTTTCGCATGGCCTTTTAAAAGCATATTAAAAGCATAGAACAAGGAGCAATGGATTCAAGCTGCAGGAAAGGAGATTCCACCTGAACCTCAGGAAGAACTTCCTGACAGTCAGGGCTGTCCGGCAGTGGAATCTGCTGCCTCGGAGTGTAGTGGAGTCTCCTTCCTTGGAGGTTTTTAAGCAGAGGCTTGATAGCCATCTGTCGGGATTGATTTGACGGTGTTCCTGCATGGCAGGGGGTTGGACTGGATGGCCTGTGTGGTCTCTTCCAACTCTGAATTTCTATGATTCTATGATTCTATGATTCATATTAGGCACACTCCCTCCCCCCTCAAGAGCCGCTGTACCGCATGATGTTCTGGCAAACCAGGTGCTACCACAGCCACGGATAGTGCTGATAACACATTTTCTTATTTTCACCTGAAAGGTGAAAATAACCTCCCTTTCACACATCGGTCACACGACCAGAGGGCCTGCGGAGCCGTCATCCGGTGTGCTTCCCGGAATGACCTGGGAGTGGGCGGGGTGTGGGCAGTCCCTGCTGCCTGTCCCTCATGCAGTAACTCCCAGGGGACACTCTGCCCAGCAGCAGGCCGGCCACTGCCTCCATCACAGCAGGGAACACTGCATGACATGTCGCCGCGAGAGGCCACGCCGGGGCTGTGTCACCACTCACACTCAAGATTAGCACGTTAGCACGTTACCAACGTAGTATGAAACAGCCTGTTGGCAGGATCTATCGTGCTAACGTTAGCACGATAGTCGATGAAACAATAAAAGAAAAAGAAAAACCACCGACCAATCAGGGGCGGTGGGGCAGGAACAGGGCAGGACCTGGGCATGGCTCAGGACACTGACATGCAAACAAGGCACCAGGCGGGGACTGGTGATCTCTTGTGAATGCCCTACCATGTGCAGACTGCAAGGGACTCTCTACTGGGCCTCTTGTGATATTGGCAATATCGTGAGGGCTCTAGTTCGTCGTGCTATCAAGGTAAGGTGCAAAAAGGGCCTTAGTTTCATCATCTTTGCTTCTAGTGAGTGTTCAAGTTTCATTTACTCTGAGATCCATTCATTGGTCTCTTTAGCAGTCCGTGGTATGTATGGAACCCTTATCCAGCATCATGTATCAGAAGAGTTTATTTTCTTCCTGTTTCCTTCACCATCCAGCTTTCACAGCCATACATAATAATTGGAAATAGTGTGGCCTAGACAATCGTAACTCTAGTGTTGAATTATATGTCTTTACACTTGAGGATCTTACTGAGTTCCTTCATGGCTGCTTTTCCAAGTCTTTGATATTTTTTGCAAGAGATATGATATCATCTTCCTATCTAAGTGTTAATATTTCTTCCTCCAGTTTTCATACTGGCTTCATTTGAGTCTAATATTGTTTTCTACATGATATGTTCCACATATAAATTAAATAGACAGTATGATAAAATGCAGCATTGTCTGACGCCTCCCATCAATAGGAAACCATTCTGTTTCTCAATATTGTGTTCTGATAGTGGCTTCTAGTCCAAAGCATAAGTTATGCATGAGAATAATGAGATGTTATGGCACATCCGTTTATTTTACAGTGAAGTATTATTTGATTTACACAAAGATTTTGCTATAATCTGTAAAACACAGATTGAACCATAACTTGCCATGAGATACACAGTCAAAGGCTTTGCTATAATCTATAAAGCACAAGTTGATCTCAAATTCTTTGGTGCATTCTATTATCCAACATACGTTTCTAGTGTGATCACTAGTGCCTCTACCTTTTTTGAATGCACCTTAGACATCTGGCATTTTTTGTTTCATATATGGCAAAAGCCTTGGTTGTAGAATCTTTAATATAACTTTACTTGCATGGGAAGTCAATGAAATAGTCTAATGATTACTACAATCCCTGGTGTTTCCCTTTCTTGGGAATTGGAATATATAATGAATGTTTCTAGTTGGTGGCCCACTATTTTGTTTTCCATATTTGTTGGTAGATTTTTGTTGGAATTTTGATGGAATTCATCCTTATAACCTGAAACAGAGAAGGTCCTATGATGCAGAGCCATCAGTTCATGGGCTGGTGGAACATGCAATAGGGCCTCCACTGAGGCTGTCAAATTTCAGTCAAGCTTATACAAGAAAAGACAATCTTTGGGGTATTCTTGTTGCAAACAGAATATAAAGAATGGTTTTCAAGTGATATTGGAATAATTTTTTGAAGATTCATCTACTGATAGCACTAGTCATAAACATTAAATGAAACCTTCCAGTTCAGAGGCAGTGTGCCTCTGAAGTGCAAATGCTTGGTGCATTGATGAGAAGGGACATTGTTCCTCTGATCTGCTTTCTGGTTTCTCAGAATTGTTCAGCTGGCCGTTGAGGATTATATGGACTCTGGATCAAATCTGCCACTCAATAGAGTTAGGTTATCACACCAGGCAGCAGAAACTGTAAAGTAGCAGCAAGATGGCAGATGTGTGGCATGTGATTTGCTCTGCACCCATAAGCAAGTCTGATGCTTCCAGAATGATCCTTTCCCCTTGCCAATATTGAAGAAATATTCAGCTGTCTGTCAGATTGGATTTTGCACATGGAATGGGTCACCGTCTCATTCTTTGTCTTAGGCCTTTTGTGCACGACAACACTCTCACGCATCACCCCATCACAATCCTGGCAGCACTTCTGCTGGGATGGGATCATGTTCCCAATGCTCCTCTATGCACACAACCAGCTGCCTGTGCAAGGGTGCACGAGGGACATGCTCCATCCTTTCAGACTGCAGCCAACCTTCTTCCCATGCTGCAGTAGGGGAGGAAGTGTCAATTGCATTTCCAGCCCTTCTGCATGGCCACCTGCAGTGGAAGGTTCACACAATCAGAGGTCATTGACAGAGTTTTTCCATCAATGATATACCCTGCAATCACACAGGCTGGCAACATGAGAAAGATGGGACTGTGACAAAGTCATGCAGAAGCATCATCACAGTCCCACTCCTCTCATGTCCCCATGCCAGGATGCCCTTGTCATGCAAAAAGGGCCTTAGACAGCAAAATATATTGAACCAGCTCTGAGCACATCTCATCTGATGTTCATATGGAAATGTGGATTTTAAATATATATATATGTGTGTGTGTGTGTGTGTGTGTGTGTGGGAAGGGTGAAAAAGAAAGAAAAGGGGAAAGGGTGTTTGACTTTAAGAGAATTTCAAGAGTGATTCAGCAGAAGGGAGGATGGGCAAAGGGCAATGAGGGTATGCCGTGGAAAGAGAAGCAGGCATGCATAATTGCTAATTAGGATGAGGAGAAGTAAAGTAGCAAAAAAGTGCATCTTCACTGTAAAAAAGAAAGTTCTCTCCTTTACCGTGCAGCTCTTGAAAACAGCCTGTTTCCCTCCCACCATCCTGTTTCTCTTGAAAACATGTTTCATTTTGGGGGCCTGCTGCGTTAATTACCATTTCGCTGATTGCCTTCAATGAGATGCTGTACTTGTGTTATTGAACAATAGATGTTGGAGGGGCTTCAGACCTCTGTGAGATGCTGGAATCCACTTCTAGCAAACTCAGATGTTGTGAGTGTGTGGTGTGCCTGAGCAAGATAGAATTCTTTGGCAGCTTGCCTGTGCAGGACAGGATGGGTCAAGGAAGTGGCACAAACCACAAAACCCTGTTCATCTTCGAGTGCAAGAAATGGGATCTGGAGAACTACTATCTATTTAAAGGGGAAGGGGGGTTGTTTTTGTTTTGCTTTTTTCCTGCTCCTGCTCCTCAGCCATAAAGTCTCTTGGAGTGATTTTACATGCAGTCAGAAAAAAGCAGCCTTTGCCTGGAGGCATACAATCTATAAAGACATAACACAAAAGGAAAAAGAAGCGGGGAGAGTAAGTAGGCCCTGCTTCCCACCTTGTCTTTCTCTATTCCAGCCTGCTGAAATAGCTGTTGGTGGTGATAAGGGAGGGGCACGATGCAGGTGTCCTTTCAGTTGGGCTGGTGAAATGAGAAAGCTTTTCACTCCATCTCTCTCTATGACAAAGTCCTGGAATAGTTGTTGGGAGTGACAAGTGAGGGTGTGAAGCCCCTGACATGATTTGCAGAGGGCAACGCAACTCGTTCTTATCTTTCTAGTTTAGTGGCCAATATCCTGAAAGAAAGAGGTTGAGAGTTCACCTGCCTCTGCCCAGCAGCATTTTTTCAGAGTTTCAAATGTCATTTCCATCCCCTCCTACTAAATCCTTCCAACTGGAACTGCCGTGAATTTTGTTGCAATTGCTGCGATCGCAATAAATTTCCAATATTTCTACTGAGATAGAGTAAGAGCTAGTCAGTTTCTCTGTTCCATTAGCAGTGAGGTTCAAACTGACCACCTTGTCTTTGGCAGTCAGGGGCACCCAGCAGGGATGGAAAGGATATTTGAAAATATTGAAAACTGGTTGAAAAATAATTTGTCTAGTACCAGGAAAGGCTGATGAGGAATCTTAGATGGGTCCAAAACTTATTCTGAATGAAAAATAATATGTGAGAGATTTTTGCAAAGAAATTGCCATTTTCTGTATAGAAAAAAAAAGCATTTTCTGTGCAGCAAATAATGAGTCTGTACAGAAAAGAATGTTTTTATGCAGAAAATGAGTTTCCTTGCAAAGGAAACAGCTTCTTTCTCTCCCCACCCTCCCCCACCATAGAAAACAAAATTCTCTTTCTCTTATTTTTAATCCTGCCTTTGGATAGCTCTGAAGATTGGGTTTAGGCAGAGGCAAATGAGAAAGAGCTAGGAAGTGATGAGCATTCTCCAAGCACTTTTCCCAAACTCCCCCCACCCAAAACACATACCACATTGTAGTGGCTCTCACCTGAGAAGATGACTCATGGAAGTTTTATGAGACCATGACCAGCCAAGTTACCGGTACCTTTGTTGCTCATCCAGCAAAAGATTTGCCACTTGTAGGAGTAAGGATTTGGATATATATTCTTTTACATGTATACAGTTTGTATTTGGTATCAAAAGATCTGTAATCTCTCAGATTTAGGAGTAGTTTGATTTAAAGCCAGGGTTTCCTGTTTTTGCTTGCCAAAAATAGCTACTGGAAAATTTCTGCCAGGCTCGCAATATCCATTGTCTGCTATAATCCAAATTTACTCAGGTTGGAGTTGGGCACAGTGAGACAGCTATGTCGGGAAGCCAGTGCTGAGATCACAGGGAAATAATGGAAGACAAGAATTGTGTGAGTTACGCAGTCTGGCTGCACCTCTGAACTAGCTCGTTGTCTCTCCTCAAGTGTAAAGGGAGACAGAATGTTCCTTGCCACTGTGGAGGTATGGACTCAACTGTCACCCTATATGTGGAATGGAGCAGGTGGCATCATGCCCTTCCCTTCAGAATATCCTAGGCCAGCTCTGTCTTGGAGGTCATATCAAACTAGAGATACCATCTGACTACTCATCTCAAAAGAAACTGTTTCTTGTAAAAGTGGCAAACCTCTATCTAGAGACAGTGATGCCATTGGTTGAGAAATCAAGGCACTCCCTGAGTAACTTTTGAATCCTAAATTTGGTGTGATAAAATTAATTAGAAATGTTAATTATTGTTACTTCTTTCAACTTCTTCCCAAGCCTTGATTATTTGAAAAATGTTCTGGTCAATAGGGAATGTGTACTTCTCTTGCTTAAGGATATAATAATCAATCAAGAGTCTTTCCTCATTATTTGCTATGAGCTGATGGGTGCAAGTTCATATATGCAGCTGTAATATGCAAACTAAAAGCTAGCTTGTGTTCTACGCGAGTCAACCATAAACAGAGATAAATGCATACTTCCTTGTGAAAAGGGTGGCTTTGGATGATGGCAGTCCTAATCCAACTCCTGTAAGACCTATAAAGCTCTATGTGGGTCAGTTCCAGGCTGACAGATCCTACCCCCCGCCCACCCCATATGAGCCTGCCAAGGCTCAGAGGTCATCACAAGCACAGTTGGTGAGATCCTTCTCACAGCCTTCTCAATGGCTGCTCCCAGACTCTGGAACTTCCTTTCCAGGGAGGTCAGAATGTCCCCTTCCTTTTTGTCCTTCCAGCAGCAGACTAAAACTGTTTTATTCAGGCAGACTGTTGATATAGAAAATACAGAAAATTTTTAAACAGGCTAGAAAGGTGATGTATTGTTTTAATTGCTATCTTTTTATCTCTTTTAAGCTGTTGTTTTAATTCTTTAACAGTTTGATTCTATTTTAATATGCACTATTAATATGTTTTAAAGTTGTTATTGTTTTAACGTCTGAGCTGCTCTGAGGCACAACTTTGGGGAAAAAAGAGAGATACTAAGAACAGTAACAAGAACAACAAACAAACAACAACAAAAACACATCTGGGGTGCACCAGGTTGTAAGAAAGTTAATTTCCTTGAATCCTAATCCTAAACCCTGCTGATTTTCTGATTAACAACCCTAGTTGATTTTGGAGCTGAGCTGAGTGCATCCTCTATAAAGCTTGGGGCCCGGGCAGCAGCAGGATGGCCAGGTTGCAACTGAGGGCTTTGTCCATCAGGTACTTCAAGATTTCCTTTCTTTACAAGGGATGTGTCTTTCAGTACTCAGTGGCAATTCCTTATCCAGCCTTTTTCTTTCCATACCATACTCCTTTCCCTCTCTTATAATCTCTCCCTGATACCCTTAATACTGTCAAAAAATGTTTAAAAAATTCTGTCTACACACACATACACACACATCATACCTCTCAGCTTTTCCTCATAATGTAGCCTGGAATGTTTCTGTGTGCGTACTTATCCTTAAAGGTTGCCAGTCACCTCTCTGAATGATGAAAACAATCTAAGGGGGAAAAGAAAAAAAGAACAGGAGAAAGAAAGAAAGATGGGGGAGTCAAAATTACCATTTTACCATACTTTAAGGGAATGGACTGGGAAAGAATCAGTGTGACTTTCAGATTTAGTAGCCCTGCAATGGAGCACAACTGCCATGTCATTTATCGTTTCAATTTGCCTGGCAAATCTCATGAAAATTTCACACTTCTGGCCATTGTGTTGCTGGAAACCTGAACTGGCAGCATACAAGAAAAGAGAGACATAGCTATAACGTGGAAAAAGGATTTCCCTGTCTATCTGGCAGAGAATTAATTTCTCTGCTAGGTGGTAAGTTTTGTATCTTTCAGCTCGCAATGGGTCTTCATGGCTTAATTTTGCAAAACATGCTGAAAGAAGACTAATTCTCTGCTGGTCCTTGAAATCAGGGGGACAGAGATGAAATTAAGACAGAGACCTTGACATAAGCACTATGGCAGCTGATGCGTGTATGTGCAAGAGAGAAAGAGATGTGGGAGCGGGTGTCTTGAAACATTAGCCTAACGGCATGGATTTTTTTTTTTCCCCTTCAGCAAGTAGCTTCCACATCGCTAGAGCATCATTTAATGAACCAGCCGCTTATGTAAGAGAATGACTGTGTGAATTCTGAAAACAAATAAATACCCTGCTAGGAAGAGATGTCTTCATTCTTTGGGGAAGACCCACACAATTTATCTCTACCCATATGATTAGTTCATTTAAACCAAGGAAAGAGAAAGTGTGGGCAATGAGCCCTCAAAACTGTGTTTGAAGCCTCTGTGTGTCCTTCTACAACCCCCACGCAAAAAACTGGGGGTCAAAAATATTTAACTAAAATTGGCCAGTAGTATTCCTAAAGGCCCATATTAGCCATTTCTGTGCATTTGGGGGTTTTTCTGTACCTCTTCACCATTTTAAAGGTTGAATGGAGCTTTTATTCTTCACAAGGCACTGGGGGCTATGAGGCCTGAAAGTTAGGAAAAAAGCCTCATATAGGCTTCAGACAGGTGAGGTAGTGTCATGTAGAAGATGATTCCTACTCCAAAGAATGTACTCTGAAGTTTACAGGTTATTTAGTGGAAATTCATGGGTACCATTTGCACACTTCAGCAGAAGTTGCCAGAACTAACTTGCAAAACACAATTAAGTATCTTGCATAAGCAATCTGTTAAATCTGCTCACCCTAAATCTTCATTGCTTAGTAGAACAAAGTACTTTATTTCCCAGGCTGGTTCCCTTTCTCCAGCTTCCCCAGACCTTAAGCACATATTGATTCCTTCCTAGCCCATTCTATTATATCAACACTTGTTCCCATAACATGCTTTATGACCTTTCAATACACCCTGTACCTCCTTTTTTCCTCTCCAGCCCCATATGGTACCTTTACATTAGATATATCTCATGTATGTGGTCTCTCAATTCATGGCATTTGCCCTCCCCCAATTTAAACCACAGGTGGAGAGATCATCATGGTTCTGATGTAGTAGCTAGACTCTGAGAGATGGTGAGAGTTACAGTCTAACATCTAGAGGACGACTTATTCCCAACCTGTCCATGTAGCTATTCAAAATGTGTTCACAGAGATGAAGTTCCAAGGCAGGTGATAGTCCTGTTATTTGGAATGCATATAGCCTTAGGGGCACATTTTGGCACCAAGAAACCTTGAAAAGGCTTGAAAAGGACCTTGTTGGTGTGGCTCCACTTCCTCAGTGAACAGTTAGAATCAAAATGCTAGATTTGGAAGACTACATTTGCACGCGCACGTGCACACGCACGCACACACACACACATTCGTGTTCTACATATCTCACACCTGCCTCCACCACCCTCAGATGCAAACTGTCTTTTCTTAGGGTCTCAAAGTGCTCAGATTCCTTCCTGAAAAGTGATTCTTCATGTTCATTAGTCATATGCTTCCCTGTCGCTTTGCCGTTACATTTGCCAAGCTCCACCATATCCATCATCAGTTGTTTTTTAGAAGTGACACTTTCAACCTGGACTCCCTGCTGTCTGCCAGGTTCTCTTTTATTTCCTTCTGGGCAGTGCTGAAGTACTTCTGTTCTACTCTTTGCCCATTCATCATAGAGAATCTGCCTCCCCTTTTCTGTCCTTTCCTCAGTACAATTTCAAGCACCAGGATGGAATGCATGATATACGAATTACCAAATCAGAAACTCTACTTCTTTCTGGAAGAGTTTTACACTCCTTGTCTGGCATTTACATACCATTCCAAAAGTAATTCACTCATGACCTGCTTGCTTCTTGGCCCAATTCAAAATCCTGCTTTTGGGCCTTTAAAAATCTTAACAGTGAGCCAGCATGGTGTACTGGAGTGTTGGACTATTACCCTGGTATGATTCCCCGCTCAGCCATGGAAACCCACTGGGTGTCTTTGGGCACATCACATACTCGTAGTCCCAGAAAACCCATGATAGGTTCACCTTAGGATCACCATAAGTTAGAAACAGCTTTAAGGCACACAACAACAAAGTTTACCTGCAGCATTCTCTACTTCTGTATAAAACTCACCCTCCACACACTATGGCCCTTTTTGCATGGCATTTCTCATGTGAAAGGGCCTTTGGAGCATCGTGTGATTGCGAGGAGCATTTAAGATGACATCCTCACAATCATGTGATGCTGCCGGGACTGGCAGGTGCCAATCACACACTATATAATTTTCAGCTTTTAGCCGAAAATGGTGTGTGATTGAGCATTACTCTGGGGCCCCATGCGCACTTACCTTGTGTGCAGAGCTCCAGAGCCACGGTCCTCATGCTTCCTCCCCCAGCACAATCTGGGAAAATACCTGGTTGCGCTGCAGAAGGAAGAGGCAGAGCTCTCATGTTGCCGGCCAGCCAGCAGCTCCTGAGGAGCTGAAGCAGCAGGGACACGAGAGCCTCACAGAAGAGGCTGCTTGCATGATCCCTGGACGACCGCGCCGGACAGAGGTAAAGTGCGAAAAGGGTCTAAGCTAATCCTTAGAGTTTTGTTCTACTGCCATTAACAAGAGATTGTACGTAAACTGCTTGGGGAGTGGCTGAAACGAAGATGGGCAATCTGTGTCCGGAGGTCACAGCCTTCAAACTAATGTCCAAAGTAAGCAATGGGCTAAATCTAATGTTAGCTCCAACTAGAGCAGGAGAGAGCAAAGGGTTGCCTGCAGGGTGCATGCAGTGCCCAAAGCCATATTTGAAGACCTTAGGAACCCCCAGGACCCCTCCCCTATTGAAAAAATAATAATAAAATATTGTACATGTTTATGGGGTGCGGAGGCAATTCACTATGTCCCCTCCCCTTAAAGCTGTATTTGGCCCAAGAAGGGCATAGAGTAAAACTACAGTGAAATACATTGGAATGAATGAGATTTGTCACTACCTGTACAAGTGCCATTGATTCCAATGGGTCTGCTCCACTTGAAAGTAAAATTGGATTTATCCTGATCTATTCAGGTATCTGCAAGAACAGTCTGTCCCTTCCATCACAGTTTGCTAGATAGGGAAGAAGAAGAGGGGAGAGGAAGAAATAGATAGCAAAGAAAGTGAGAGAAGGGATGGGCATCCTGTACTTTTGCCCCTGGCCCTTTGTGCTCTGTTCAGAACAACCCCTTCAAGCCCCAGGGTCTCACTGCTGCCACTGTTGCTTACTGGCAGAAAAGGAGGGATAGAATGAGATGACTCAGAGGCTTGTCTGGTTATGAGAGGAAAGGAAATTAGCCTTTCCTTTCCCTGGCAGCCCAGGCAACAGCTTCTTCATACTCTGAGTCTCCTCCCACTAATCCTCCATGACCAGAAAATGGCCATAGCAGCAATTGTCTGGGACTTGCTAGCAGCTGGTGTGGGAAAAGGCCATGGAACTCTGGGGGTAGAAGATGAATCCTCATCTGCTTGCTACATGTCTCAACCCCATATGTTCTCTTCTGTCTGTGTATCTGAGGTGTGCAAGAAAAGTGGATTGATGGGTGATGATGATGATGATGGCCTATTTTTTAAAAAAAATGCCATTTTAATGTTTAATTAAGATATAGTTAATTAAAATGTTGAATTATATCATTCAACCAGTGTTACCAACCTTATATCTATTCCTTTATGTGCTTTATAAAGATGTCAAGATCTGAGTGGTTGTTTATCAAATAAGTTGTTATCAACACCATTCTTCTTCTTCCAAGCTATTCAATATTCTCTATATATACGATATGATACTAGGTGCTTTATTAAAACTCATAATACTTTTAGTCCACAAGGTCACAACATCTTGGTAGATTGAGGGGGAGGGCGTTGTTGATGTAGGACATCTTGATTTCACTTCTGACAAGTTTCTCCATAATATTCTTGCAGCCAGGCTAGTGAAATGTGAATGAGATAACACTACTATTAGATAGATTTGTAACTGGTTGATGGCTTAAACCCAAAGAATGCTCACCAATGGTTTGTCTTCATTCTGGAAAGATGTTACCAGTAGGTGCTTCGGGATTCTGTCCTGGTCCCAGGGTTGTTCAACGTTTGTATAAATGACTTGGATCAGTTAATACAGTGACCCCTCCACTTTTGTGACAATTCAGGGTACAGAACCCTTGCCAAAGTGGAAAAACAGTAAATAACTCCCCATGTCTGTGTTTCCCTTCCAATTCCCTTCTGGGGCTCCTTCCTACCATTCTCTTCCATTTTGTGTCAGAGGCAAGGAAATAGGAGTGGAACTTCAGAGGGGAGGAGGAAGGCTCATGTGTGCCTCCCCCTGTTCCATTGCCTCTACCCAAATGCTTGCCATTCCCATGCCCAGCAAAAAAGCAATGGAATGGGAGAAGAAGGAGGAGGAGAATGGGGGGGAGGTACAAGTGAGCTTTGAGAATAATCAGATTCAGGAAGGTCAAACCCATGAATGTGGAAGGACTGTAGAAAACATGCTTATTAAACTTGCAGGTGACACCAAATTAGAGGGGTAGATAATACCTCAAACACCAGTGTGGCGGAGTGGTTTGAGTATTGGCCTGGGACACTGGCAGACCAGAGTTTGAATCCCGACTCAGACACAGAAGCCCACTGGGTGACCTTGGGCAAGTCACATTCTCTTAGGCTCAGAGGAAGGAAATGTCAACTCCCTCTGAATAAATCTTGCCATGAAAACTCTGTAATAGGATCACCATAGGGTCACCGTAAGTTGGAAACTACTACAAGGCATGCAAGAACAAGAACATGTTAGTATTCCAGAGGACAGGATCAGAATTGTCCTTGACAAGTTGGAGAGCTGAGCCAAAACTACCAAAATGAATTTCAACATTCAGAAAGAAATAGTGAAATGCACAAATATAGGATAGGTGACACTGTTACCCCACTGATACACCCCATCCTGGGGACTATAAATTTGATATCAAATATGCCCACCATGCCAGAGAGGTTGCCCAAATGGGTACGTAGACAAAGAGGTCGAATGACCGAAAATAATCAGGCCAGGAAAATCCCCAGTCCCGTTCCCCTAGGAGACTTCAGGCTAAACACGTCTGTACTGACAAATGGTCTTCAGCCAAAGAACAGCCAACTTGAGTGGATTATTAGGTTTTCCCAAGGTTGAGCAACTCTGATGTTAATAAATCCTACATGGCGAGACGCATCTACATGAATCAATCATGCAAATTACCAAGTTGTTGCTATTGTGTGGCATTTTTCCCTCTATTTTGGCCATTGTTCTTCCTGGGAGAGGGCCTGCCCTCGAGGTATGTTCTGCCCTATAAGTACTCCAAGTTTTTGAGGGTCTTTTTGGAGAACTCTCCCCCCCATGCTAGCAGACTGGCATTTTGTTAGTCGAGTGATCTCCTCAGCTGCCTCTCTTCACTGAGCCCTGTTCTTCTCACCACTTCTCAAACTGAAGACTTCAGGATAGATGCAGTATCACCGACTTTACACCCCCTCCACTGAATCCCCTATCAATTTTCACCTCTTTTCTTTCTCAATAGGCCTTGTGCGCATGCATGACTGAGTGAGTGCGTTGGTGTATGAGAAAACATTTGTTAATAAAATCCAGTTATTGGTACATTTGTCTGGCTTTTTCCTTGGTCTGACCCTGTAAAAATTGGGTACAAGATCCTGCTGGGTTACCCTGCCCCTCGTTTAGGTATAGACAATGCTCTGTTAATTGCCCCAATTGCATTTTAGGAGTGAATCAAGGTACCCCCATGGGATCCCCATAAGTCAGGGTAACAACACTTAACTTGAAAGCAATACATGTGAAAAAGTTCTAGGGATCTTAGTGGAACACAGACATGAGCCAAAAGTGTGATGCAGTGGTCTAAAAAGAGAATGCAGTTTTAGGCTGCATCAACAGGAGTATATTGTTTAAATCAGGGGAAGTAGCAGAACCACTATATTCTACTTTGGTCAGACCTCATCTGGATTGTCCAGTTCTGGGCACACCAGTTCACAAGGTGGACAAGGTGGAATGTATCCAGAGAAGGGTGACAGCAAAGTAAAAGTTCTGGAAACCAAGTCCTGTAAGGAATGGTTTAAGGTTCTGGATATGTTTACCTTGGAAAAGAGAAGACTGAGATACGATATGATGACCATCTTTAAATATCTAAAGCACTACCATGTAAAAGACAGAGCAAGCTAGACTGCCACAGGGATTCAAATTACAAGAAAAGAGATTCCACTTAAATATTAGGAAGAACATCTTGATTGTAAAAGCTGTTCTGCAATAGAATAGACTGCCTTGAAAGTGGTGAGCTCTTCTCCTTTGCTGGTGTTTACACGGAGGGTGGATGACATCTCTAAGGAGTGCTGTAGCTGTGCACTCCTGCAGGACAGGGAATTGCACTGGATGGCTCTTGCAGTCTGTTGGTTCCAACCCCCGAATCTCTTACTGGAACAAATTTTATGTGCCAGTTTTTGCATCCCACTGCTCACATGCCCTTCAATCCTTATGAGAATCTTTGAACAGGGCCTAGCTATCTGATGCAAAAGGCAACTTGGCAGCCCTTTCCTATCTGCAGTTCAGAAGTTGACTGGCTTCACCATTGTAACTGAGATAGTTCTTCCACCACACTTGTGGCAGCAGGCTTGTTAAGGGGAGAATAGGATAGGTTGCATTCTAACCTCAGAGGAGAACAGCTGGCATTGCTGGGGAAACAGCCAAGAGCCGGCCACCTTTATTTCTGAAGCAACCACTGTGTCAGCAAATTGTTTTATTCTAAGGGCAGAGCTGGCTCTTCCTATGGATGAGGAACTATTCTAGTTCAGACAGAATTATTTTCTTTTCTCCCAATATTTAACATAGAGTTGCACCATAAACAAGAATGGTGGCATACCACTTTAGAATTTTGCTATAACAGCCATAGGAGAGTCCATGTAATACCAAATTAAGATGGCACCTTTGATGCCAAACCACATAGCCTGTTATCACAGGCTCCCAATATTGCAGTATAGTGCCATGTTTCCAATAAGACTGTAGACTTCAATTTGAGCTCAAGCCTGCTTTCCACTTAATGTCTAAAGATTTTCAGCAAAGTCATTCGCCCTACAGTTATCTTGAGCCAAAGCTGGCTTTGGTTCAGTGCACAAAGGAGTTTGCAGTGAACCATGGATTTTTATGTAGATTTGCCTTATTGTAAAGTTGAGTTGGAAAGGTTTTTTTTCCCAAAAGGAAAAAAAAGAACCATGATGTACAAAAACTTGCTGTAGAACCAAAAAAGAAATGTAAAAGTTGATTGATTTTTGGGTTCATTCCAAGAGTTCTGCAGCACCAATGCAGACAGCAGATTCTATCTCATGCTGTGAGGGCAAACAAACTTTCTTTCACTCTGCACTATGAAGCCTGGTGGAGATGGGAATTAGGGAAAAGAAAAGACTCAGAAACTATACTTGTCTGCCTCCCCTGCAGTTCTGATGTCCATGTCACCTTTCTCTCTACATCTATAAATGCACTCAGTTAACAGCTCTTAGTAAATTCAAGTTTCTCATCCTTATTTATTTTTTTTCCTTCAAAGTCCATTAAATATTTTTCCCACCTTGACATCAAAGAAATATGGCAAAGAGACTACAGAACTAAATATCATGAGAACAGTATGATTTCTACCTCTCCAAATAACACCCCTAGTATCTACTCACACTAAATATTCTTTTCTCTCCCCCTACAGGTTGATTTCTTCATTTTACACCCATGTCCACCTGCTGAAAACAGGACAAAACAAATGAATATGGAAAGGATGAGAAAAAAGGGAAAACAATCAGTTGACAACTGGTGTTGTCAGGAATCAACCGACAAGATCACTAATTTCTGAGGGAAAGCTAATCGAAGGCCATTTCTGCACTAGAGTGGAGGAGCGTTTCACTGTGTTTTATGAGCAGTGTTTTTTACTCTGACTTACTCTGATTCCTATCTGCACGCCCTCCAGTTTCTGTCTAAGTAAAGTGAAGAAAATTATTTGTAGCTTCCACATCATCAGTTCCCCTGGATCCCCTCCCTCCTCCACTCTGCCACCACTGATTGGTCAATTTAACACCCACCTCTGTGGTGTGAATCGATGTAATACATCCGCATGCAGGAAACAATGCAGTGGCACTGTCGTAGTTAGTTTGCATCAGAGTTTTTCCATTTTTATAGTACACCAGTTTCACAACAATGTGAACTGCGCTAAGAGCTGAACACGTGCGGAATGAACTATGACAGAACGATGTCAAACCAGTTTGATGTGCAGATGTATTCACAATGCAACAATGCTACAGCAATGTAGCTCCCTTGTGTGGAAAGGGTCTAAGAGTTTGCCTACCTGCACCACCTGCACCACCAATAAGAACCAATTTCTTCTAACTGGCATGCTTCCATTCAAATCCCTTCCTTACTCTCTACCGTGTACTATTGGATGTCTTGTGCATGTATGCTTATCCCTTAATTTATCTGAGTTTGAACATCTGAATGAGTGAATTGGCTGGCTTGAAAAGTACTATGTACAACATAATGTGGAGCTTCCACCTGTGGTGTAATTTCTATGTTGGTCTATTCTCAATCGACTGGAAACATTGCATGCTGATTTGGGTTAAAATTTGCTAAATTTAAGCCCTGAAAATATAAATAATGAGTTCAAGAGATATATAAAATAGAAAGTCTAAAATAGAAAACAGAAAGCCATGTGTATTATAGAATGTCTGCCTGTGTGTGTGTGTGTGTGTGTTGTTGAGAGCTTAGAGAAAGCCTAATTCTAGACAGAATACCTACTCAGTTGTAAACAAAGATAAGAACAGACTTGATTGATAATAAACTCATAGCAGGTGCTACAGTGGTTGATGCAATCAGTTGACTGATGTAATCTGGTGGAAGGAATGCAAAAAGCAGGATTTACCTATTCCTAGGCTCATTTGTATTCAAGAATCTGATTGGAGAAGAGGATTGTTAATTTAATTGAAGTTCACTAGAGATCTCTTCTCTCTTTGGACTATATAGTACAGGTAGACTGGGGAGGAGCTGAGGAGGCTGAAGTCAGATTGCTTTGCCAGTCCCCCACATATGAAAAAAGCAGCTGTTATACAGCCAAAGTTGATAATGCTATTTCAAGCTGCTAAACTGTGCAGCCAGGCTGATGCAAATAGACACGATTGATAAGAGAAATAACTAAGCTATGCTAAATGGATATACTTCCCATTATGATTGTAATGGATGCCTGTTATGGATATTTATAAATATGGGGAGCTTTCTATTTACTTATTAACGTGGTTTTAAAAATTGAACGTTGCTTTAGGTTTTTATATGTTTTATATGTTTTTAATTGTTTTAAATGTTTTGAATGTTTATAATTTATTATTGGAAGCTGCCTTGGGTACCATTCTGGGTGAAAAGGCAGCATACAAATATGAATGAACGAATGAATGAATGAATGAATGAATGAATGAATAATAGATGCTGCCAGATTCAGCAGGACTCAATGATATTAACTCTTAGAAGCCTGTGTGTTCAGAGATGCTTGTTTAGAAATGTATAGTTCCTCAACAGAAGAGATTATATTTCCTAATGGATAAAAGACTGAGTTATAGTGTGGGGTTTTTTTTAGTACTTTTTATTAATCATTATATACATAAAAATATAATTAAATACATTGTTTGCTTCACACGATATATTCTCATTTTTCTTCCAATCCATACTAGAACCCATTATTATTGACATTATATATGTACTACACACAATTTCATCAAGTTAATTGTTTGTTACTGCAATACGACTTGTCCATCTATTGTACCATAATTTAGAAATTTTCTACCTTATTATATCCCTTTAGTAGAATCCAAGTAAAATCCATTTAAGTATATTATTACAAGTTGGTCACCCCACTCCCTTCTGACTGTAATTATACTATCCTTTCAATATATGTCTATGTATATATATTTATATATTTTCTTCACATGCGACATTCTTCAAACATTCCCATTCCCTCTCTATATCCTTGTCAGTTCTTCCTTTAAGTCTCTGTGTTACTATGTCCGCGTTCTTAATCTCTAGCAGAGCAAATATCCATTGTTCGATTTTGGAGGTTTCTTTATTCTTCCATATTTTGGCATATTCAATTCTTGCTATTGTTATCATGTATAATAGGATCCTCCAATATTTATTACGTATCTTTTGATCTATCCTATGGAGCATGTTCAATAAGTATATTTCAGGCAATTTATTAAATTGAATTTGTAAAATTGTGCCTATTTTCTTGTGTGTTTCATCCTAGTATTTTTTTTTTTTTTTGCTTTGTTACAAGTCCACCATAGATGATGGTACATCGTTCCGACTTCTTTTTGGCATTTCCAGCAAGTTCCTGTACCTGTATTGTGCATTTTTTAAAATCTATTTGGAGTCATGTACCATCTATGAAATATCTTTAGATAATTCTCTTTTAGATTTTGGGCTACTGTAAATTTCTGAGTATTTTCCCAACTTTGCTCCCACTGTTCTAGCTGTATGGGGTGTCCTATGTTTTGGCCCCAAGTAATCATAGTCACCTTAATTGTTTCACCTTCTCTTTCTTGTTCCAACATTTCTTTATAGATTTTTGACAATAGGTGTGGTGTATTTTCAAATATGGATTTTATAATACCTTCTTTTTCTGTTAATCCAAAACCTTGTCATTTTAAATCTGTATGGAATCTTTCCAGCAATTGTCGGTAAGGAAGCCAACTTAAATTGATTCCTTCTTCTTCTAGTTTTTCTCTGGTTTTGATTCTTACCTTATTTGGTATAGATATGTCTATGATGTCTTTGTACCTTAGCCAATCCTCCATTCCTCTCCATCTTCCGTAGAAAGCTTCTTGAGGGGAAATCCATAAGGATAGTTGTCTAAAGTTTTTCTTTTCGTATTCATTCCAAATCTTTAGCAATGATTTTCTAAGGTAATAATGAGAGAAGTCTTTGTCAACTTTGACTTTATCGTACCACATGTAGGCATGCCCGCTATAGTTATAGTGTTTAAGATGATAATGTTCCTCTGTGTGTTAGTTATAGAGACGCCCACTAGAGAGATGCAGAGATAAAGAATGTGACTTCTTAATTAATGTCATGTTGGGTGTGCTCCATGACACATGAATGGTACAGCTAATCCACAATTATACATGACTGCAGAATATGCTATTAATGCAACATAAGATTTGTATGAAAATAATGTGTAACAGGCAACCATATGGTCGATGTTGGACATTGTGTATTATCTGTAGGGTAGTTGTAAATGGGTATTACCCAGACTGACCAGACAGGGCTTTGTTTACTTAGAAGTGATAGCAATCAACAAGTAATTTACTATGGATGAGCTTTAGATTACCTGGGTTAGAACTGCAGTTAACAATGGGTCACATATCAAAAGAAAGGGTCTGGGATCTCAGCTTAGTGAAAACGATTCAAAGAGGTTAAGCTGGGAAAGGATGGCCTCAAGGAGCCAGGACAGTGTTAAGTGATATACTCAGAAAACTGAAATAGAGATGACACAGGAGAGACAGAAATGATTTGGGTCAATGTATGGGAAGTTAATTGCTTGGAAAAGGTGGAAGTTTGGAAGAGGCGTAAACTCAGAGAATCTGCCAATGGGCATTGTGCATGTGTAAAAGTGTGTACCACTATATAACCCAGTGTGTGTTGTAAATTGTTAACTCCAGCAACCATGGTAAGCTAAGCATCCTATACCTCAGTAAATACAATGGGAAAAACCTGTGTTTTCTTGAGAGTAACAGAGTAACTACAAACACTTGCCAGATACTGGAATGTAATGAATGTGTAATACCTTACATATAATGCAATCCTCATTCTCTTCCATTTTGCCTCAGTGTGAGTTCTTCATGCTGGGGCAAAATGCATGGTAATAGGAAGAGGAGAATGGGGGGCAGGCACACATGCTCACAAATAATCAAGTTCATGAACATCAAAACCACAAATGTGGAGGGAGAACTGTACTGGATTCCGGTAGTTTCCAACCTATCAGGCACTTGGGGGCTAGGCATTGGAATTCCTCTACATACTCCACCACTGGCTGGTTCCCTTGCTTCAAAGCCATCAAGCAGACATGTGGTTTGGCAGGCCAGAAGGGCTTTTTAACCTGGCCCTCAACCAGTTCATAAACAGCTAAAAATTACCCAGAGCACCTGCCTCATGCAGCACCACCAGTCAGCTGCAGACCCATCCCTCAACTTGCACTGCAACACATCTCATCTTCAGCACTTCTGAGGGGAAGGTATGCTCCTATTTGGCCATGAAATTGGTTACTTGCATGAGGAAGTAGGGAAGCCTTACTGCTTGGCCATTAAAAGTTGCTTTCAGCTGCCTTCCTCTGGGACTTGAGGAATTGAAGGCACCGGTTGTGGGACTGTCACTGGTCTAGCCAGAGGCAGTGGCCCCATCAGTCTGATGCTGCCATTCCCCCACTGACTGCAGTCTTGGTCCTCCTTCTTCCAATCTTATGGGAGCTGCCCCTCACCTGTTTTGTTGGGGCTACTGCCATGCCCTGGCCCACATCCATGGTTGCTGCTTCAGCTTCTTGGCTCAGTTTCATGGTGAGCCACATCTGCCAGATCACTTCACAGATCTCATCCAGTTCCTCTTGAAGTCACTGTACTTCAGCACCTATTTCTGGGTCCTCCACCACAGGCTGGAACAAGCCTCCAATCTGGACATGCCATTCCAATACTCATCTGGTACAATTTTGCTGGCATAGTGAGGGGTCCCCACCTGGGAACCAAGGAGCTCCTGTCACCAAGGTCGAGACCCTCTTTCTTCTGGGTGCACTCATCCACTAGTCACCCGCACACACACTGATATATTGGGTTCTTCTGGGTGATAATGGCATCCTGGCCTCATCCATCCAATCTTTGAGGTCCTCAAGTTTTGGGCAGGCTCCCTCTTCATGTCCTGATGACTTTCTCCCAAGGCCTTCCTGCTCCTCTGATAGTTAATTTTCTTCTCACTCTTGTAACTCCTTCTTGGACTTCATGATATAGGAGCAAAAGGCTAACAGTCCCAGCTAGGAATGTAGTGTGGAGTTTCTGCAAAATGTCATGTTCTGGATAATCCACACTCCACAGAACTCACTCTTAGGTGTTTGTGGATAACATGAGCAACACAGCACACTTTCAAATAAATGATTGAAACTGAAGGTTACACACAGCACACAACTTATATAGGTTATTAATACATATTTAAGCACACAAAGCATTCATTAGTCAAAGCTGTAAATCCCTTCCTGTGTCTATCCCCCTCTCTCATTCTCAGGACTTTATCTGCCACTCCTTCATATACCCCAGGCCAAAGTGAACTCCCCTATATATTTCTTTCTTGTTATCCCCAAATAGCTCTGTTCTCAAAACATCCTTAATTTCAATTTCCCCCTGTCTTCCCTAATATGAAATACACCATAGTGACAAGTGGCCTGTGAATTACAATGAATTACAAGGCCTAGATACAAAGCAACACCTTTTTCAATAGAAAATACAAAGTAGCAGCTGGCAAAGAATACATATTCAACAGGTTAGTATTTTCATGGCAGGTAGCTTAACTTAGCAACCTGACACTCTGCCTGTCTGGTTTCTATCATCACAAGTTGGATGCTCAGGCAACCAGAAGAATAAAATGCAGAGTTAACTGAAATGGCAAAGGACTCTTGATTCATTGATCTAAAGAGACAGGGGTGAAGAACTGCACCTGATTCACCATGGTATTTGAGGCAAGTGAACAGCTTGTGCATTGCTAGAGTTGGGAGGAGATAGTAAAGTGTTACATGTCACTGTTAACATGTAATTGCATATGTTTTTTTAATATTGCCTTTTAGGACAGCCTTCCCAAATCAGGTGCTTCGCAGAGATATTAAACTACAGCTCCCATTGTCTCTAGGCAGCAAGTAGATTGTTAGGTCTGTAATCAAGTGAGAGGTAAGAAAGTTGGAGAAACTATTTAACCTTTCAAAACATGCCGTTTGTCAAACACAAGTATTATATAATATTTTCTCTATATATCTAAGTATTATAATGCCTTACTTGTGTTCATCCTGTGGTTACTAACATCACCATTAATGAATAACATAATGGTAGCTCAATGTGTTAAACATTTTGACACAATCGGCTTGGATTAATTCGTTAATTCCAAATTCCATGCACTGGTAATATTTTTATTAGACAATCAGGCACAAACATTTATGTGTAATCTTTGAAACCACAGTTTTCTTTATCTGGCAAACAAGTTTGTAAAAAGCAAGTAGGGGAAAGAGAAGGGATGATGGTCATGCAGTCTCCATGTTGTCTTGAGATGGTGTAGGAAAGATCAACAAACTCTGCAATTAGGCTTATCCAGTTACACTCTAATAGCCTCAGGCTTTCTGAGAACATGAAAGGCAATAAAACAAAAGCAATACCATTTGGTTTTTCATTTTGAGAACCAAGAAAAATCTTAGGAAAACTCAAATCTATCTCTATCTTGTGTGAGGCTCACAGGCTGCTTCTTAGGATGAGCAGTGAGTCAGAACTAGAGATTAATTTGAGTGTTAGATCTGATCTCATCTGGAAAATCTTGTCCAGCTAGAATGTGTCCAGAAAGGCAACCAAAGTAGTAAAGAGTCTGGAAGCCAAGTGCAATGAGAATCAGCTTACAGAGCTGATTATATTTAGCCTAGAGAAGAGAAGATTGAGAGGTGACATGGTAGTCATGTAAATAGCTGCAAGGATGTCAGGTATAAGATGAAACAAACTTGTTTTGGCTGCTCTAGAGACTTAGGTACAAACTAATGGATTCAAATTCTGACTGAACATCAGGAAGAACTTCCTTACAGTAACAACTGTTTGACTGTGGAACAGACTGCTACAGAGGACAATAGATTCTCCATCATCAAAGATAGAGGTCAGATAGTCACCTCTCAGAAGTACTTTAGCAGTGTATTCTTGCACAGTAAGAGGATAGATTGGGCCATTTTTGCACAATGTCATTGTGGTTCTGCTGCCCACATGTCCCCTGCCATTGCAATTGTGGGTTATTCCATTACTGGGGAAAAAATCCAGTAGTAGTCCCCAATCGTGCAATGCTTCCGTCACTGATGGCTGTGTGAAAAGGAAGGAACTGTGATCTAGGCACTTTCTTTCCCAGTGCAGCATGGGAAATGACTGGCTGCACTGAGGAAGGAAGTCGTGTGTCGCTCACACTACCCTCCCACAGTCAGCTGGTCGGGTACAAAGGGACGTGTTCAGGTCATGCTCCCATTCCAGCAGTGGCACTGCCAGGATCGCAATGAGATGATGGAAAATGGTAAGGTGTGGAAAGCGCCTTACATAGTCTTTGAGTTCCCTTTCAAATTTTTGGTTTTATGATTCTATGTTCAGAAAAACTGCTTCTTAACTAACCTCTTGAAAGTTCACCATCTTTCTTTCCTTTTTGTCAGAGCTTCTTTTGCCCTTATATAGTTGGATTAAATATTCCACAAATGCCACTTCTCCTGGCATGACACAAGAACAACATTGAAACACTTGCATGGTGCAGCTAAGGACTCTAGCACACCCATAACATGGCACATGCTAACCAGGAAAGGGCACTGGCTCATCTCTCTTCTCAAATCTTCTTGAGTATGGCAAAAATTTATTTCCAGATCTACAAAGTCCAGTTGGTTTGTTTAGATATCACAATGATACCAGACTGTAAATAAATATTTTTTTTTTATTTTAATCTCTGTCCCCTTCCCCTCCTATCTAGTCAAGGTTTTACCCTGTACATATCTACACAGGTGCTAACTCTATAGACGAATTTTCCTGCCTGGTACAAATTCTTCTCCAAAAATTTTTCTCACCCAACCACTCCCCGCTCCCCCCATAATTGGGTTTGTTGAAGGCATCAGTCACACTGCATGAGATTAACAGCTCTTTGGGAAAGAGTTTAGAACTGTTTTAGTCTCCTCACTTTGATCGTGCAGGCTGCAGCTGAATTACTGTAACATATTCTCTTCTCCTCTCTTTTCTCTAGTTCTTATCATGAGGGTTTAATTGGGATTTGAGTCAGGTGTAATCAAGACTAGCCTGCTCATTAAGTGGACTTAATTGTTTGCCTGCGGTAATGATGCAACACAATTGGCAATAGTCTCCCACTTTTAACTCTGATATATCATCATTCAGTAGAGAGTGGAATTGTCTAATTTCTTACCCCTAAAAGATCCAAACTGCATCACACGTTAGTGAATTTGCAAGGTCTCCATATGTATTGTAACCTGGCTAGAGAATTTGTAAGGTTAATTTATTCAGATAAATGCCCATTTTCTAAAGCTTAATATCCCCATACCAATAGGGTGGCCAGATCAAAAACTGCAAAGGCCTCATGGACCTTTAATGATTGTGTAGAAGAGGGAAATTCAGGACATCCTTTAAAGATACAGGAGTCCTTTCCACTTTTCAATTTGGCAACCCTATCCACTTTGCATGTGTATATATATATATATAGATACATATATATCTACCGCACACACCAGTATCAAAGTAGGTCATGAGTTTATGCTCATTTTCCTATAGAAAGAAACTAGGCTCCACAAAGGACTGAATTACAACTTGTACAGCTATATGAGAATTTCATATCATCACATTAGCAGCAGGAGACAAAGAAAAAAGACTGTGCTTTGACTTCCTGCTGGCGTTTCCTTTCTTGGACTCCATTGAAGGCCTGGAAAAGGAAGAGGGGAGAAAATAAAATCTTTCCAAACCCCACACCAGCAACCCTCTCTTGATAAGAGAGGACAACTGAACCGTCTCCATTAGCCTGACTAGACATCTTTAAAATGCATAAATGTTTTGTAACTACTTTAGCCAAAACACATACTAAACAAAGATTTTGAATACTTATCTGCATCCTTTATTAGAATCAGCTAAGACCATTCAGTCCTTTCCTTCCTTGGCCTAAAAGCATATTCTGTGAACTCATAATTAAATGAGTTTCTTGTTGGAACATTCAGGTAGATTCCTTAAACCAATTGAGAGATGTGATGCTCTTGAACTTGGAAGCTCAAGGTTTTATCTTGCTCCCCATACTTTTTAACACTCACATGAAATCATTGGGGAGAGTCATCCTGTATGTGTAGGACACATAGATCTACTTGATATTTCCAACAATACCAGAGAGGCAACGGAAACACAGAACAGGTTTTTTAGAGCGTCTTAGGAGGCAGGTGAGGATGAACAAGCTGAGGCTTGATCTAAGTAAAATACAGCTATTGTGGGAAACCTACTGATCTAAATGTGCAAAGCTGTGAAACTGGTGTTGGATGAGATTGCAATCCTCTTGAAGGAGCTAGTGAAAGTTATCTTGAACTTGGTGCTGTCTGTAAAGGCTTAGATAGTGCCTTGTTACCAGGTACGCCTATGCTCATTGATTGTCAAATTGCATGTCACTCTCTAGGAGTTTAGGCAGCATGCTTATGGTTAATCCCTGTTTGTTTATGTGTTTCTTTACACCTTCTTTCTTTCTGCATAGGCATTCCCTTTTTTTCTGGGGTCTCATCTGCTCACTCTCTCTATCTCTTTCTCACTCCCTTCTCCATGAAGCATGTGCTTCCAAGAGCTCTCTCAAGCTGAGAAGCTCCAACTTTCTGATACAATGTAGTACCTTTCCTTTTCTTCCTCTCCTCAAGAAGATGAATCTTTGTTGATTATACTCAAGTATCCATGAGTAAAACTATTTTTATTTATCTTATGGAGAAGAATATGTTTGATTTCTCCCCCCTCTACTACTTACTGTGTGTGGGGTGGAGTGGGCTGATTAATGCTTCAACATCCGCCTAGCACATTTATAAACTCTGCTTGAGAGAGCCACTGAAATCTCTCACATTTCCCAATAATTCTTTCTGTCATTTAGGCTGATTTAACAGCTGCATGTCCATTGGCCATGGCCATATCCAGACTGGACTATTGAAATGTGCTCTGTGTGGGGCTACATTTAAAGATAGTTTGGAAGCTTTAGCAGCCACTCAGTTGCTTATGGGGCTTAGGCAACCAGAATATAAAACAGAATTCCCATACCAGTTGCTTTGAGAGCCAGACCTTATCTAGTTTGGGACCAGGTTATTCAAAGGATCTCCTATACCCATACAAATCCATCCATGCTCTCAGACATAGCCAGACAACTATAGCAAGCTTGGGGGACAATTTTCTGCCTCTCATTCTCCTGAAAAGAGTCTCTGCCCCTCCAATGGGAAGTGGCTGGAATCCTCACTTTGAAAAACAGGGTTTAATGTTCAAGAACACAGGAAAGACCTCTTAAATGGTTAATTGCCATTCCTAGGTGTTCCCAGGAGAGGTAGATTACCATTTTTTATAGGCAGAAAAATGTTAGTGTAGCTAATCTAAGGGATGTATGGACCATAACAGAAGCTTGAGCAGATCCTTACGCAGCCCCAGGACTACATTCTGCCCACCTCTGATCCAAGGTCAAACACACAGACCTAGGATTGCATGCTCATGGGTATGTTTTATCAGGTTGGCAGGCACAACACAGGGAAGGCCCAACCCTGGGATGAACATGTGACTTTGTCTCTGATTGCCTTAAAGTGCTTTGTGTTATTGTATGCCTTCAACTTATTTCCAACTTGTGGCAATCCTAAGGCAAACCTATTGCAGGATTCTCTTGGCAAGGTTTGTTCAGAGGGGGTTGGTCTTTGCCTTCCTCTAAGTCTGAGAGAGTGTGACTTGCCCAAGGTCACCAAGTGGGTTTCCATGGCTGAGCAGAGATTTGAACTCTGGTCTCCAGAGTCTTAGTCAGGTGCTCAAACTACATTGGATCCTTGACTGAATGTAACTGAATGTATTGGACCCTAAATAGTTACATTTTTGGACTACAGTTACTAGAATTCTCCTGCCCTGTCAGCATGTTCAATTCTGGGAGTTGTAGTCAAAAAAAAAAAAAAAAAACTTTTGTGAGTCCTGGCTCTTTATTTTGTGAATCACTCACAGAGCCTTTGTTGTGAAGTGTGGCATATAATTTCTTTTAAATTTAATATTATTTTTAAAATCCGAGTCTAGAACTTTAATTTTCCCACTGGATGTGCTCTAAGCAAGAGTAATTTCAGATGAGATCAAAGAATTTATCAGCCTATCAGTCTACCTGCTTTCACTCCTTATTAATTTAGAACTAAAACAGGTCTGTAAGTTTTCTAATATTCCCATGAGTCATGCTGCAGTTATGAAGCAAAGAATATCCATTGGTTGACATTCAGAAGATTATAATCTGCAGTTATATGTATTTCATTGTTCACATGGTAACTGGAGATATATATATATATATATATATATATATATATATATATTCATAATGAAACACAATGCTGGGATTCAGAAATAGACTGTAATACCATACTTTGTGAAAAATCCTAATGAGAAGAGAGAAAGCCAAACTCATAATAGATTAAATTTATCACTCTGGACAATCCAATTAAGACAGAATAAGCTGCAAATGCAGTAACATCTACCTCTTGGGTCAAATGCCACTCTTTCTTTCTTTCTTTCTTTTTTAACAAAAGGAAACCGCAGACCATTGGTTTACCCACAGGGTCACTTTGTACCATTCTGAATAGGATTTTTCTTTTCATGAAGTCAAGGAATATCCTATTAAAATAATTACAGGTCATATTTGTGATCAACATTGTTTTCGAGGCTGGATTATGTGAGAACAGCAGGCCAAGAGATGGTTTAAAGAAAGGATGGGAGGGTAGAAAAAGAGTGAAATCTTTGTTAAGTATGAGAAACGAAAGGTTGAAGGGGACTTAATTTTATAGCTCCAAGCTATCCTTTGTCTTAAAAGGTAAGACAGGAATTACCATGGCAACCAGCTCACTTGTTTCTGTTCATAGAAAAAACAAGACTTACCGTTCATGAGTTAAAACACTATCAAATTGTTTATTCCTATCTTTAAATAATGTTCAGGATCTCTTTCCAAAGCGGCGCCATTATCCCCATCAAACAGAAGTTAGAGCATGCTATCGCAAGGAGAGTAAGCATTTGTCACTGTGTTAAATCACAGTTCCCATTTTTTCCCCCTTTTCTTTTTGTGGCTAACATTTTTACTGCTGCTGTGAAATTCACACCTCTCAGGAGGTAACCTTCACACATAATCCGTTGCTTTCTTCTAAAGCGTATGTGTTTGATGGCAGCTGAGCAATTTAAGTGGAGACAATAAAGAAAGGTAATTGTTCCTTTTAATTTCAAAATTTAGTTTTCTTGCCGTCTCTTCTGAGCAAAATCTGGACCATGGGTTGTCTTTAGAAATATCATGTAAGGCTGTGGTCAAAGGTGTGGTGTGGTGGGGACCAGTCCTCTTTATGCTTTCTCTGAGGAAGACAGTAAAACTCAGGATAAAATAAATAGACTTAATAATGCTGATTTGGTTCTCATCTCTTCCCATTTCTATCAAACTATCATGCACAAAAGTAAAACCTATGTAACTCATGCTCTCCTTCGAAGACTATGTAAGAAGGTACAAACAAGGAGGTATCAGAATCACCTATATATCCAACCTGCAAACTTTTAGTCTTTGTTAGCACTTTAAACTTTCATGGCTCTTCCTATGGGATTCTGGGATATGTAATTTGGTAGGTACTTAGAATTCTTTGTTAGGCATTTTTAGTGCTGTAGTTCAAGGGAATACACTAGAGCTTCCTAGCAGAGAATTCTAAGTAAGCTCACCAAACTGCAAAACCCAAGGTTCTATTGGATGGACCTATGACAGTTAAAGCAGTATCCATCTGCTATAAATTATGAAGTGTGGCACTGAATTTGGCAATAGATCAACCTATTAGTTTGACAACACCACTCAACACCCCACTTTTTAAATGTCAACTTATTTCCATGCAGTTTTTGAAAAAAAAAATTGCAGATTTTGATAAGGTTTTTATCAAAACTGAACTGAATGAAAACTCACCCCTCTGTGCTGGGCAATTCAAGGTTTTTTTGTTTCCACATAGAAAGGACCATGTTGTACCTACAAAGTGGCCACTTTTACCCCACCAAAAAAGGAATCGATCAATCACTTTATATCCCACATTTTCCCCAAGGCCGCACAATGCTGACAACTGGATGGCTATTCCCTCACAGTCTGTTTCAATCCTGTTCTAAGACCTGGGCTGGTGTGGGGCCCACTAAGGTCTGACAGGCCAAAATTGGCTCTCTGGAGCCTCTGAAATAGTCCACTCACAGCCTAGATGGGTAAATCTCTCTGTATCACTTTCTGTACAACAAAAGTAAACCCCTTTCCATCTCTATCTATGAAAAGTTTTGTGAATTCTCCCAAGTATTTATCCATAATTTGATGAAATGAAGTTGGCATCTCTTTCTGACTGAATTTGTTTTCAACAGTAGTAGCCTTAAGAGAGAATTCCTCTCCTCTTTTATAACTGGGATTATGACCCTGCAGCTGTGGATCCAGGCTCTCCATCCTGAGATAATCCTCCGTGCCTATCAGAGCAGAGCATTCCAAGGCATTTCAGAAACCATAATTTCTGCCAATTGTCTGACATCATTCATAGATTACTTTGGTCCTGGAAAGACCTATCTTGCAAGATTTAACAGGTGAAAATGAAAGTCCCTGTCCTGTGCTGTGAAATGATGGAGAGTATATTAGCGCAAAAACTTGCACCAACATCAAAAATGTCAAGCCTGAAACTCGAAATTCATAATGTGACTATTTAAGTAAAAAAGAATCTCAGTGGCACTAAGGTACAGGTGGAGAAGTCAGTCAACTGGTAGGAGGCAATTGCCTGTGGATAAACACTTTGCATGAATCGAATAGCAGAATGTGAGGTGTATAATTAAATCCACAGTTCCTCCTGCTGAGAAAATACTCCACTCTGTTATTTTCTTTATCCTTTAATGATAATGTTAATACACTTTTTATTTTGTGGGTACACAGCAGTTATTTCTGAAACTTGACCAAAAATCAAATCAAAACAAGTCACAAACAAACAAACAAAAATGGAGTTGGGCATAACTAACATTTGTCATGTCGGCACACTGGTTTCAGCATTTTCCTTTATCCTCCCAGGCATCAAGTGTTACCTTCTTCACATTGCACAGAATAAAAATCAAAGCTCAGCTTCTGAGTTCTTTGAGGCACATGTATATATTTCAAGGTACCTCTTAAGCTGGAGATCATGAATTCCTATTATAGCTACCAGGGATTCAGTTTAATAGTGTTACAGCTGGAAGTGTTGGTTCCAACTTTGCAAGAAACTTGTCTACAATTTACAGGAAAGGTGGAATGATTAATAGTATCAAATCAGAGGCTCTCTGGGAAACAAAGTGTGGATGGAATAGAATTGCAATCTTTTCTTTTTTTGTCCTCACCAGAAACTCTGGTGGCTGCAGTAGAAGGTGACAGGTATACCAAAATACTATGGTGCCTCTCTCAGACTCAGAGGAAGGTAATGACAAACCCCCTCTGAATGAATCTTGTCAAGAAAATGCACGCTAGGGTTACCTTAGGGTTGCTGCATGTCAGAAACAACTTGAGGCACACAGCAACAATATCAGAGGCTGAAAATGGATAGATGGCTCAAGACGGCACAATCATTAGCACAGCATCCTTCAGTGTTGGAGATCTGGGTTCAAATTAGGGCTGTTCCTAAAATGCCAACATGCAGTTAAATTTCTCCTTCAGTTTTAGAGTCTCCAAAAGTATTGCTTTCAAAGTGCAACAAGTGATTTAGGATTCTCCTGTTCCAAACTCTCTCTTGGTCCTTCTGTTTGATTCTGAATTGCTTGCCCGTCTTGAAGAAGTCCCACGAAGTCCCAGTAGAGTTAAAATTGTACTTGTTTGTTTTCTCTCAGTCTGCAGGAACCCCAGAGCAAGGTATAGCAAACACAGAAACAAACAAGGAAAAAAAATTCAGGAGGGGGAAAAAATTGAAAATAGATTTTACACACGCACACACACACACACACAATTAAAACAATCAGAGAAATTCTGATTTTGAGAACTGACTCCAGCCCAACTTCACTTGGAAGGGAGTCCCACTGCCAGTGTGACATTACAGAGACAGTTCTTTCCGCTGTGCTCACCAATCAAGCCTCTGGAGGTGATAGAACAAATTGCATGGAAGCTCCTATAGGAAAAGGTAGTCTAGTCCGGAAATTCTGGCTCCAAACCATTTAAGGTTTTATACATCATAACCTTGAATTAACTTGAGAAACAAATTTAAAGCCACTGTAATTGGTGCATGACTACCAGTGGGTGTTTTCTAGGGAGTATTTCTAAGGCTATCCAATGTGAGGAACTGCAGTTATTGTTTTCCAGTGGGCCAGGGAGTAGCACTAAATCTGTGCTCATTAGATATGGTTCATAGAAGTGGGAAGAGACCATGAGGGCTAACCATTCCAATCCCTTGCCATGCAAGAAAACACAATTAAAGCATTCCGAACTGAGGGCCATCTAGCCTCTGTTTAAAAACCTCCAAAGAAAGAGACTTCACCACACTCCAAAGCAGCATATTCCACTGTCAAACTGCTCTTACTGTTGTGTTTAGGTGGAATTTCTTTTCCTGAAATATGAAACCATTGCTCTGTGTCCTAGTCTCTGAAGCAGCAGAAAACAAGCTTGCTCCATCTTACAAATGACATTGTTGCTTTCTTTTCTAGAAATCTGCCAGCAGCCAAACATTCAGGGACTGGCATTGGTCCAGGGGAGCACCACTCCAAATAGCACTCATCTCAGGTACACACCTAATAAGTCTGGCTACCACATTTTGCATTTTCTGTAACTTCCAAGCACTTTTCAAGGCCCCATGTAGAATGCATTGCATTAGTCTAATCAGAAAATAATTAAGATGAGAAGCACTGTGACCTGGTCTATCCTTCCTTGGAAAGGAACTAGAGCTAGCACCTCAACTCAAATTGCACAAAGCTACTTGGCTTTCCAGGAACAACGCTGGGTCTAAGGGCATTCTTAGCTGTGAACCTACATCAAGCTTGCTGAGCAGAAAGAACAAAACTATAGCAATATAGTTCAGCTTGTTCCCTGCATGTAAAATTTATGTCCTTTCTGCTGATGCATGCCCCTATGGCTATTTAATGCCCAGGAAGATTCTAGCTGTGGTTCTGTAGCCAGACACATGAAATTCTGAAGGATGCTTCCTTCTTCACAAGTCCAGCTGTGAAACACATCCAGAAACTGCCTGGCACTCTACCTGGAGCTGCCCCATGGCTGTCCCAACCGCTAGATACCCATGGAGGGGGTCCACCCACAGCAACAAGTATTGGCAGGTAGTCTTTCATGAAACAGATACTGGATGCCTTCTTCTTCAGTGATCATAGGCATAGCAGATCTTTCCAACTGTGTATGTCACTAACAGGATTCTGGTCCAGGTCTTTTCAGAAGTAGTGTAATCCTATCCAGAACAGGCTGTAATCACTAGCATATTAACGTCTCTCAAGCCCAAAAACTCCAGATGACTTCCTGTAGCAGATTAATGTAAATATTAAAAAGCATACTGGGCAATACTGAACCCTCTGGAACTCCACATTCCCCCAGAACCAGCTCCTTAGAGCATTCAGCCAAAACAGACATCAACCATTGCAAAATAGTGCCCCCAAGTCCTACACCAGCAAAGCAATCCAGAAGGATGCCATGATGTATGATACTGAATACTTCTGAAAGACCCAGTTAGAACCAGCTTCCTTCATTCAATTCCCAGTGCAGATCATCTGCCAAAGCAACCAAGTCTGTTTCTGTCCAATTAGCAGGCTAGAAATGGATCAGTTTCATCCAAAGAGTGTCCTGCCACCACTTGCTGTAAGACCTCCACCAGCCACCTGGCCAGCCCTCCCTGGCAGTTCTTCTCAGCTAGGACAGAAAGGTCTAACAAGATATGGTTGTGTAAATCATTCAGTTTCTATTTCACTATGGCCATTTCCGCACAGGGCAAGGGAATCGTTTCGTGCTGCTACTTACCGGATCTTCTGGCTCCCCCGTCCGGTCCAGGTTGCTCCAGAGCAGTGCGTGGTCATCGATCCACTCTGCTCCAGTGTCCAAAATGGCAGCTTCCAGTTGGTCATGGGTCTCAACCAACCACTGAGGTTCGCCAGCCTAAAGCCCACCCTCGGCAGATTGCAGGCTCGCATTGGTGTGAGCCTGCGAATCTGCACAAGGGAGCAGGCTCGCAGTGGTGTGCTCTGTGCTTTTGAAAGATCAGAAAAATCAGGTCTTTCAAAAGCATTCTGGAGAACCACTTGGGGTCATTCCGGAGTGGACTGAGGTGCAGATCTACAGTAAGTAGTCCAAACCCAGTCGGCTCCAAGGTGCAGACGTCCTCCATAGAGTTTTTATTACCTCATGTGGAAATGGCCTGTGTTTCTCTGGATCTCATCTGCATTTTGTTCCCTCTTTCTTTTGTATGAAGTCACGAGACTTGTGTTGTCTTCCTTTATGACAGTTTGTACATATTTTGGTAAATACTTGACATGCATTTAAGAGAGCCACATAGTGCTTAGGATATTGGATTAGGACTCAGGAGACCAGGGTCTGACTCCCCGCTCAGCCACAGAAACCCACTGGATGACTTTGGGCAAGTCACACTTTCTTAGACTCAGAGAAGGGCAAGGGAAAACCCCTTCTGAACAATCCTGCCAGGAAAACTCTCTGACAGGGTTGCCTTAGGGTTGCCACAAGTCAGAAATACCTTGGAACCACACAGCAGCAACAACATGCATTTTAACAATATTTTCCCGTGTTGACTCAAGTGCATATGCATTTTTCCAAGATATACATTTTTAGTTGTATGAATTTCAAAAGAGAAAAAGAAATTCAAAAGAGAAGAAGAAAAAAAGCGTCTGATGGTTGTTGTTTCATTCTGACAAAAGGAAACAGAAAAATATACATATGCACTCATTGTCTTACAGACCATAAATTGGATACACTTGTTTTTTGGGGGAAAAAAGTTTTAATTTTAAAAACATTGTGTTTTCCCCTATCCGTAGCTGAGGAGGATGCCAATCCAGCCAGTATCTTGGGGCAAAGGGAGAAGAAAGGCAGGAAAGACCAGTACGCTAGCTATGCCAGCTAGCTAGGACATTCTTGGAATGATAGCCCGATAAAGGCTACTTTTCCAAGCTCTGGTCAGAGGGCTCTGGTTAAGACCACAGACATAGCCCAGGCAACCAAGGTTCCTCCCTCCCACAGCTGCAGCAAGTCCTCATTCTTGGATGAGCCCTTCAGTACTCCATGATTCTGAATTAAGAGTCCAAGACTCAGTCTAATATCCCTCTCTTTCTTTGCAAGGAGAATAAAAGAATCATTTAACAATGAGAGTCTATTTGTGGAGAAATAGACTATCAGGAAGTATGAAAGATGTTAAATACCAAACTTTTTATCTGTGTATAAGGCCAGATAGTAAGGACTAAGGAAATTAAAACTGGAATTCACAATGATTGAATACCTAAAATGTCCCAAGGATGAGGGGATGGAAGTAGCTGGTATGGTTTTCTTTTCAAGTAGGATAGCTGCCATGTCAAAGTACACCTGATGACATGTGCAACTTTGAATCCCATAACTGGACTCTCATTGTTGTTGTTTTCTTCACTGAAAGGCAATAGCTTTTCACATATTTGGAGGGATACTGCATAAATGATGAAGCAACTTTGTTCTCTGTTGATCTAGAGCTTAGGACCCAAACCAACTGGTTCAACAGGTACTGCATTTTGATTAATCATTAGAAAATACTGGTGGTATAAGTTTTTTCAACAGTAAAACAGGCTTCATTATTGTTAAGTAGAAACTGGATGGCCTCAAAGAGATATTTTAACAATAGGTTTCCGGTATGATGCAGGGGTTTGGGCTAGATGGCATTCCAGGTTCATTCCAACACTGTGATATCATGTACAGAATTGTACAATATTTATATGATGAAATGAAACACAGCAGTTTTTTTAAAAAAAATATTCTCCAAATTCTTTAGAAAGTGCTAGTTTGCTAAAATAATGACCTTGGTGTCATGGAAATAGTCTGCACATTGAGCACTGTCTTAGCAGTTCATGGCACATTAATGCTGCACTCAGATTTACCCTGGCCTCCATGATTCTCTGATGGCCATGCCAGTTTCTAGACTTAACTGTTTTAGACATTGCCCTTTACCGCTAAAGAAATCCCTTTGGGTAGCAGTTGTATGCTTACAGTCATGACCTCCACTTAATATTGCTGCAGAATTCCCAGAGCAACTTGTAAGGCTGACATTAAATGTTTCAGCGCAATTTTTCCAAAGTCAAATTTTGACTGCTGTTGTTAAATTTTGATGTTAAAATATAAATTCAATCATTTTTTAAAAGGACTTAAAACAGATAGGTTGGCTTTTATCTTTAACAATATCTAAAACCTAAAATGCTATCACAACAATCCTATACAGGCCTACTCAGAAAAAGTCTCATAGATATCAGTTAGGCTTATTCCCAGGTAAGTGGGTATAGAATTTCAGTCCATAGTATAGTAGGGGTTTGGTTGTTATATTGGATCTCGTCCCTGAAATAAACCTTTAAATTGTGACAGAAACACATGGTATAGAATATTCCACATGGAATGTGTGGTCTGAATGAAATGGAAATTATAAGATTCATTTGGAAACTTTTGTTTTGTAAAGAATTAAGTAGTAATATCCCAGCAAGCAATAAACAAAGATAATGGACTGGTTGGAAATTCCCCAGATTACTATGATCCAGCATGACCATTAAGGTAGCAGAAATAACAATGCCTTGCAGAATCCCTCAACCAATGAATGCCCTTAAAATGTTGACCCTGTGTCTTTGAACAACAGACTTGGTCTAAATCCAATTGTAGTTCCAACTAGAGTAGATCCATTGAAACAACTGAGTTTACTTATGTGTTACTTCGCCATTCCACAACTGATCCAATAGTTGGAATTAACCAATAAAATTCCCTTTCAAAACTTTTGCATAATATGCATTTCTCAACCCTATAATTAAATTGAGATCTCTCTGAGCTAGTTGGTGCTGGTATGAAAGAGCTTGGCAAATTTATTTTTCCAGAGAACAACCCCCAGACTCCCCCAGTAACTTTTCCAACTGCTGCTCTCTATTTAAACTCTAAAAGGCAGCAGTCAAGACTGTAGAAGGCAATTTTATTTATCCCCAGCAAGGGCCATCCCCTAGAGATGTTATCAGCTCAGTGAGTATAGTGAGTCATTCAACCTTCCTTCTTTGAAATGTCTGCTGAAAGAGGACTTCCCCTCAACCCTGATAAAGTTAGGAAAATTGTGCTTAACAGTAATTGCTGCTATAGACACAGCTATGGGAGAAAACCCTATAGCTCAGTAATAAAATACATGTTTTACATACTGAAGGTCCCACCTCAGTCACTAGTTAAAAGGGTCAACTGATGGAAAAGATCTCCTCCTGAGATAGTGGAGAACTGATTTCAGTCAGAGTACAATGGCCAGAAGAACAAATAATCTGACCAATAGCCAGAAGTCCCATTATCAGTCAGCTATTCAGGTGGCAGAAGGGGTGAAGGAGCCGTGGTGAGTTTTGGTAAACAGAGTTGTGTGTGTCCCTATCCTGCTGTATACCTCCTGCTGAGCTCAAGTGCCATGAGGGATGCTACCCCATCATAAATGCTAAAGTAATATTCAACTGCCACTTGAGTCAGCTTCTGGATATAGAATGGGAACAGGGGGCAATTATGACAAGTTGCTCTCCTAAATGTCCTGAAACATCTCAGTTTTTATCTATTGTAAGGCCACTTTCTGTCTTCCTAAGATGAAGACCTATGGAATCTGTTTCTAATTCTCAACTATCCAACTAGATATTGCATTTACTTTATTTAAAGAAGACATATAGAGACATTTCTGTACACACCTGGCTATTTTCTGTTACCAGGGTTTGGAGAAGTTAATTTCTTAGGCCCAGGGTGCATTGCTATCTTTGCAGTATATCTTTAGCCAAGATACAATCCAGAAGTTTGAAACTATAGCCCCCAACAACAACAGTCAGTACGAACAGTCTTCTTGGATGCTGGGAGGTGCTGTCTAAGACCATGGACCCCTTTAAATGTTCTTTGTTGCTGTGGACCACTAAAACTTAACTCAAGATTTAAAACTCTAAAGTGCATCAAATATTTTTTAAAAAACTTTTGAACAATTTGAGATACTGTAATGAAACTTTGTACAATTGATGTCTATTACTGTCAAAAGACTCCTGCTCTTTGAGATCAATGAATGACTGTCTGTCTGTCTGTCTGTCTGTCTGTCCATCTTCCTTCCTTCCTTTTTTGTTTCTTTCTCTCCCTCTTTCATTTAGTAGTAAAAGCTCATAATATTTCTTGAAGCCTTCACAGACTCCCTGTGAGGATACTTCACATATCCCAGGGGGCCAACAAACCACAGGTCAAGAACCATTGTGAGACCATCTGGACAATGCCTGTCCAGAGACAGGATAACTATACTGGAAAATTGGTGCTAAATACAATATTAGTCCAACTAAAGTAGACATATTGAAATAACTGGGACTAGTTAATCACCAGTTATGTTAAGTCCTCTTGGTTTAAAAGTATGTTTATTCTAGTTGGGACTGAAATTCCATTTAGCCTTTGACATCTTGAGCATTTGAGTAAGTAAAATAAAAGAAGAATGAGTTGAGTGTTTGATTTTCCCCTGTGAAGAAGAGCCACTTAATAATATTTGCTTGCTTGCTTTTTGCTCCCATGGAGAGAAAAGAAGAAAAGTGTTTCCCCAGAGGGAGCTAGGGAAGGAGGGGAGAGTAAGGGAGACAAGATGGCAGGGGTGTTGCAGGTTAAAAAGCCATGTTGTTGTGCTGATGTTTCATGTGCCAGATGGTGTAACAGCTGATGGTTAAATGCTGATGCCAACACTTATGATACTGATGCTGACACAGCAAAATCTGACATGTTCAAGAAAGAGCTGATGGCAAGAGAGTGGAGGTGAAACATCAGGGCTGAAACAGCAGAGGACAAACACAGAGATGTAGAGTGTCACCATTCTGAAGCACTCAATCAGGATGCTGTCTAGAACCAAACAGAATGCAACACATTTTAAGAAGGCTCCTTGGATACCAACTTACTCTTTGAAAAGAGATTGAGAAAAGAGTTTATTTTTCATACATCTGCGGGAGGGTTGAGGAGAGTTGTCTTTTGCTAATTTTCCTTATGAGAAAGGATGATTACATTGTTTGTACAATGCTGCCATGTTGGTCTGTGTTTTATGTACCAAAGTATAAATGATTGCCTTTAAATAATAAAACTTGTCTGGGAATTAAACGTTTTCTGCTTAGTACAAAATATAGTGGCTTAACACAACCTTTCCAGAATCTTGGTTCTGTATAGTAAACTGTGGCCAGAAATTTGTTGGTGGCATACTGAGCAACACATGTTGGGGATGTTGCAGAAGAAGGTTTTCATTATATCTTTCCACAATACCCCCTATGCCAATGTAGAAGGCAGATTTACAGTGGTAGCACATGCCCCCACACCCATACAGTGGCTGGAGCACATGCCCCCATAAAGTGTCCAGAAAATATCTGGTGGCAGTTCTGAAGCTGAAACTAAAGAGAGGACATCACGTGGAAGGTGTCATTCCAGTGTCCCCTCCCTGCTGCAGAACCAGCCAGACATTGCCCTCCTGGTAACATTATCTCTTTTCTCCCAGCTACAAAAGTGCAGCTCGATGTTGCCAGGCTCATTCACCTTCCCCTAGCCACTAGAGGGCCTTAAGTATGCACCCCAGCATGAGAAAAAGGAGGAAATGAAGAACCCATAGGTGTATGGGGTATTATGCTCCACAAGCAGGATATATAACTGAAGGCTGTCTCTCCCGCACTATTCTCTTTTTTGTTTTAATTGTGCTTGAAGAATCTTAGCTTTCCTACTAAGAAGCAGACTAAGAATCTAATGACAGAAAGTCCACAAATGAACTTCTTTGAGTTTTAAGATTAGCTGTGAAGGCCTTGTCCATAATGTGAGAGTAGCAAGTATTCAATTGGTTAGGGCCAGAGAAGAATTATTTTGGGTAGTGGAGCCATAACTGTGTTGTTCCTTCTCTTCCTTTCTCTTGCATTTGGATGGGTGTTGAAAATGCAGTGTCTTACCAAGATATGTTACTGCCTAAAGGAGCATTTCAAATGATCTCTCTCTCTCTCTGTCTCTGTCTCTCTCTCTCTCTCTCTCACACACACACACACACACCAACCTTGGTATGGGCAACATTTAAGAAATCTTGTGCTCCACTGAGACCTCAATGTTACCCCAAAATGTGGGTGAGTTGGGGGTCAATCTGTGATGCCAGTACCTCCACATGACAAAGGGGAATTAATTAGCTCAAAATTAGGAGGTCTGTGAGAGGGGGTAACTTAACAAGATCTTTCCACAAATGTTTATGGAGTCACACAGGAAAGGACCAGTCAGAGATTCAAAAGTAAACTAAAAATGTATCTCATTGAGGGGAATTTATTCACTCATGCACACAAGATACAAACAGTCACACATTCACACAAGAGCTAACCGAAGGATAAACGGAATCTAGAAGAGTAGTGAAGAAGCAGTGGAGATGGCTTGGTCTTGTGTCCAAGGGCAGTACACAGCTGGGAATCAAAGTGGCAGAGAGACATTCAGCAACTGGTGGCCTGAAAAGTAGTTGCTCTGTTTCCCTCCCTGAAAGGGTGTGAGTTAATTGCTTTCTGGCAGAGTAAACAAAAGGGGTCTGGAATGGCCTGATTGTTTCAATGGCTTGGTTGGGTAAAGTAACTGGACAAGGCTTTGGTAGGAAATGCACACAGCATGGATGCTTGCCTGCTGTACCTGGGTAGTCTGACTATTGTTTTCATTGAGATGATTAGCTCAGAGCCATTCTGTCAGGCTTTCTTGGTTAATTCTTGAATGAACCTATGATCTGCCCATGCAGAGGTTACCATCTGGCCTGCTTTCCAGCCAGTTTCCATTTCCCACGTAGCCTTTCAGGTACACGTGTGTATAATTTATATTTTAGGCCAATTAAGGATATCTGTCAATTGGTATATTTTTGCAGTTAGACCATATCAAAGCATGAAGGTGTATGGTCACTAACATTAGTATCTGCTTTCATCTATCTCTGTAAATCAGGGGTGGGAATCATCCAACTCATAGGTCACATGTAGCTTCCAAGGTGATTTGCAGCCCAATAGCACCCTCCCCCTGCATTCCTCTCCTTACAAAAATAAGAAAATTATACCTCCAGAAAATTTGCTCACTAAAAGTATGGTCTCATGCAGTTGTTTTTTGTTTGTTTGTTTTTTAAGATTTCTGTGCAATTTTCCAACCTTTTCTGCTTTCAGAGAGAAGGGTTTGTACACTTCCTTGACAATTCAGGGAACAGAAAAAAAAAATCATCTCTTAGTCCTCTGAAGTTTCTCAGGCCTATTGAAATTCTGCCCTGTGAAGCAGCCTATTTCACCGTGTTGCTCAAGAGGGCCGGTCTGGTGGTGCTGGTGGAAGAGGATGATAGTATTTCAGTTTCAGTTTCTGCTGAATTAAAGTATGGGGATATCTACATCCATATACACCCTGTTCTGAATACTACTGTGTTTTATGTTTTTATTTTGGATTGCATTATTGCATTTTGTAAGTACTCTGAAAAATACTGAAAAGTCAGGTACCACATGCATGTATACAATACCTACTTTATCAAATAAAATTTAAAAAGAATATTCACAAATCTCCCAGTATGATAGATGCTGATCTATCTGAAGACAAGAGGTCATTCCATTAGATATTGACTGATGTTCTGAAAGGGGAGCTTTGCATCTTTTTAAAGAAAGAACATCAAAGGATGGAAAAGAAGGCAAGAGGAACTAAGTTATATGAAGGACAACGGTACACACAGCCTTCTTTGTACTTTAATCCTTAGCATGCCTTGCTCAAAAGTTAGGGAACATATTTGCTACATTTACAGCCTGCCCCAATTCTGCAGAAGTCAAAGCAGGCTGCTTATGCTGCCCTTCTACTAGATGAGGAAGCAGCAATATGCAAGCCCACCATTTTAGCTTCTCAAGATCCTCCTGTCCCCTCACTCACTGCAAAAAGAGCTATATGTGCCTTGCATGCCTGTTTCTGAGTAGGTTTGCACTCACGGAGCCCAAACACACACATGTAATCTACCTGTAGAAAAAGGAACATGCACCTTATTATAAAAGCAAAGTGGCTTTCTGAAAGGTATGGATAGCCCTTTCTTCCTTGCCTTTTTGCAGATTCAGTGGGGCGTGGGTGGGTGGATCAGCGAACTCTAACTGGAGAAGCTGTTCCTTCAAATAACTGGATCAGACTGTAGCTAGAGTTTAGAACTTAGCAAAACTGTATTGCTGCCCACAAGGGAACCCAAAGCCAAGAGAAAGGACATTGTATCAATCCTCCTTATAATGTTTGATCCAGTTGGGGTGGGGGAGCCTGTTTAACTCTGCTCTGGAATCTTTTGAGATAATAAATTGCACAGCTGTGTTTACAGTTGTCAGGGAGGCTGTGTTATTTTCACTTGTAGCAACAGGAGTGACAGAATTTTCAAAGAGTTCTCCTGCAGCGCATCTGACTTTTTCCATTCCCAAAATCTCCTCCTTAATAGATGGCATGAAAGACAAAATTATGCTTCTCTTTTAGGCTGATGTTATAGCATTTCTGCAACTGAATCAACTTTCATCTGCTTGGATTTGGTGAGAGGGAAACAATGGTGAAAGGGACACCAGGAAGGAGGGTAGATGAGGGAAAAACCTTTTAATCACTCAGAGAGGTATGGATGGCAATAGTTAGAAGGTTAGAAAAGTAGATACTGGAAATATAAATAAGGGGGTGGTGGTAATGAGGAGACTTATAAGGGTCAGGATGTGTGGAGTGTAAAAAGCTGTGTGATGGGGAAAAAGTTGCAGACAATATGAAGATGTGTTGAGGTACATCTAAGAGAAACCAATGAAAATTTTATGCAACAATTCAACAGTGTTTCAAATGATTTCATGTCAGGGAACCACTTTCACCAGTTTACTATCTAGAAGCACCAAGTTAAGATTGGGAACAACCCCTCTGTGTGAAATGTTGAAGAATCACTGCCAATCCTGTAAGATAATATCCAATGGACAAATGATCCAACTCCATACAAGGCAGATTCCTTTGTTCATATTGTGTTCAGATCTGCATTGTAGATCCTAGACTAAATGATCTCTGAGCAAAACTCCAACTCTACAATTCTCATTCTGTTAAAACTATTCATTCTACTTATTATTACAGCTTAGAGGTCTGTAGAATCCCTTTCTAGTAGTTTGATACCACTTTAATTTGCTTCATCATACATTTCTCTTCGTGCCAGACTGTCTTTCTTGGTGTGTTACTTTTTCTGCACACCCCTTTTTGCAATAAGACTCCTGGTTGCAGGAATGAGGACTATGCTAAGAAAAAGAGGGCGATTGAGACATGGAATGAGCCGAGAAGCAAACTGCAAATAGTATAGCTGTTTGGCCATAAAAGCAGCCTTGGAAAAAGTAAGCAGTCTGTGAGGCCTCTTAAATTCAACATGTAGGGGAAAATTAATACTTTATAAATCTCTATCATGGTACAGAATCACAATGAAACTTTGCTTATATCGAGTAAAACAGAGACCACTGTTTGCCAGATTGCTACAAAGTATATCAGGGCCACCATGGTAATCAGACTTCAGAATCAGTGAAGATGGTAGTAAAAAAGATATGGCTTTCTGTTCAGTGGTGACAGTATAGGTATAATGGGGTGAGAGAAGAGCACTGAAATCAAAGGCAGGCAAGTGTCAAAAGAATAACCACAAGCCATAAATGAAAATGGGGGGAGCCAAAGATGTCTGCAAAATCCAAGGTGTGTATTTCTGCCTATACAATACATCTCAACATAATGAAGAAAACAGTGACCTATCTGCACTGTACAACTGCAGTAGTTTGATACCACTTTAACTATTATGCCTACTTCCTATGGAATAATGAAATGTGTAGTCTTGGGAGGTATTTAGAATTCTCTCCAAGATTGCTGTAGTCTATTCCCCTGAACTACAACACTAGACCTTGCTAGTAGAAGACTCTAAAGTATCTCAACAAACTACATATGTCTGAACCCCATAGGATGGAGCCATGTTAATTACAGTGCTATCAAACTGTGCAGTGCAGATTCCTGCTAGGTAAGCTACGTTCTTTCTCAGACTGCTGTTCAGATGCTACCAGTGGATGAACAAGTGACTTGCTACTTAAGAGGTGGGCAACTGTGAAGTCCACCCACAATGCCAGCTTCCCGTTAGAATTATAGCTCAAAGAAAGCCTGTGAGAGGAGGGTAACAGCAGGATATTTTCACCTGTGTATACCAGTATTAACTGTAGAGGTGACTCCATTTAAAATTAAACAGAATGGACTGTCCAAACACACAAGAAATCAGACATTCTCAAGAACCATACAAGGCTATTGAAAAGTGAGGCATGAAAACATGAATAGAGAAAAAGAGATTGGATGAAATGGGTGATCATTACTGGCCCTGAAGAAGAAGGTCAAAGTAGAGTGGTTCAGATAGCATCTGAGGGTAGCAAGAATGAACAGAGGTCTGGTCACAACGTATTATGTCCAAGTACTACAATTTGCTGGGCCTAAAGCTGGGGTTTATATACCCTATTTCCTACTCTGAAGGAAGATATATGGACAAAGTAGAAATTGCTCACAGGGTTGACAAAGGAGTTGGGAATGGGCTGATTGTCTTAGATGACATAACATTGATAGGAGTCATGACAGTCTCTTAATGTTCAGTCAGGCAGAGGGTCTAGGGAGGTTTTCCATAGGGTAGAATTGCTTCACCTGGGTAGTTTCACCTTCTATTGTATTTGGGTGTGCACGTAGCCTGAGGCCTTGAAATGTCTTGATCAGGGTTTCCTACTTAATCCCTCTGAGCTTATGAGCTAACCATATCTAAGGTCAGCCTGACCTGGCCCTCTTCCAGCATGCCTTTGACCATATTTTCCAGCCATAAATAAGTTCTATTATGAAAATAGTACATTCTGCAGAATGGGGGTGTAGGATATGGTAACAAACTTGAATAGTAGCCTGCCAAAGTTTAAGCAACAGATAGTTGTAGCATCAGCTTCAGTTCTAGAACACTCTACTTCACAGTTATCCTATTCTCTAGTCATAAGCATTTCGTTTGAAATACTTTTGGGTAGATCATCATCAATGCTTTTATTATTCATTAAAATAATATTAATCATAAACCTCTTCTGGTATTCATGTGGATGTAATACATAGTTCCAAAGGAATTATGGATTAAAAAGTGGGGGCTTAAGCTCAGAACACTTGATTCTCCATGAACATGCTGGGTTCATTATGTTAGATTTAGTGCAAACCATTTTCTTTGGCATTATTAAAAGCGAGTGATAGTGGAGTTTTCACAGTGCCTTGAAAGTGATTAAAGTCAAAATGTTCACCTTGAGTAAAAAACTGCGGTAACACATTAACAGTTTTTCATCAAGCCTACAAAAGAAAATCTCTTCTCAACTGATTGGAAATAATCCTCTGAAACCTACCTGCCGTTGATTGCATTAATGCATGAAAAATACACATGTTTGCACATCAGAGGGTTTTCTTATTGAACAGAATGAATCACAGTGCAAGATGTTCTTAAGATTGCTCCTAACAACCTGCTCCCAGAGGCAGTAAAGAGTCAATGCACATCTACCTTTCAGACTAGGACTTCTGAAGGCCTTCTATTAATATTCTAAGAATCATTACCAAGATAAAAATGAGTTGCTTTATTGAACGTAACATGTCTGGTCTCATGACTTCTGGGCACTAATTAAACCTCTCTTCCTTCTATATCTGTATCTGCTGGGCATTTGGTATGACCTGATGCAGACACTTTGCTAATTCTTCTCCAGCAAAATCAGGGCAGGTCCATCCATACATAGACAAACCCTGAACCTAAACCAGTCACTGACTGGCAACCAGAGGCACAGATTGAAAAATCAGGCTTAATTAATTCAGCCTAGTACCATCGTGACATTTATTTTCATTCTTCTGTGCAGTTTCATTCTTTGATAATATTCACTTTGTTCGTGGTGGTTCATTTGTATGTCTAGGGAGATAACACCATACAATCACTGACTTGGCTACATGCTGTAGGGAAGGAGACTATATTACAAGGTCACAGGGGTTGGTTCTGTGTTGAGTAGAAGGCAACCATGTCCAGTAAGGCAGGGTCAGGTTCAGGACGACAAAGTGTGGAACTGCCACAGGAAGGTGAGGCAAGACCAAGAGCTTCTCTTCTTCCAGATGCACTGTCCTTGAGTGAGTCCTCATCATTCCTGGCAGTGGTTCTTTGCAAAGCTATCAGCATCCCCAACACCCATAAAAACTGATGCCAGTGAGAGATACTCCTCCATTTAGACTTCCACCAGTTCAATTTGTTCTACTAGGTGGGTGGTGTGATACGGTAGTAGCATATCAGCCTATCTTAAGAGATAACTGAAGGAAGATGAAACTTCAGTAGAAACTGATTCTATTACCATCTCGGGGAAGATGAGGTAAAGGTTTAATTTACCCATCTCCCTCAGTGACTGAAAACCAGCCTAGTGGGCTGAACCCAGTCAGAGCAAACAGTGGCTTGGATACAGGTGATTAGTATCTGATTAGTATCAATGGTTGGCATCCTGTTGGGAACTTCTGACACTATAAACCAATTTACAATTGTGCAGTTCAGAACAACAGTCATATTCTCAGGAGGGGTGCATTACCACCACTGTTCTATCAGGATCATTGTGCAAGCAGACAAAGTAGCATGGCCACTGAGCAATGTGAAACAATATGACACTTTGTGGAATAAGGCTTCCCTTGTGCAATGACAGCATAAAGAGAGGGTACAATGGCCCCCAACAGAGCCATGGGCCACTGATAATCCAGAAGGGAGGATAGTGGAAAATCATAGGTGCCCTACTCCCAATTGAGAGCCCAGTGATCTGTTGCACATTGTTGCACTTCCCTAACATTGCTGTGTATCACATAAGCAACATGTCATCTCAAAGTTATGCATCGCAGCCTCTGGATCAGAATCTCAGAAAATATGGCTTAAGTAGTCAATTATAATTCACATCATTGATTTCAATGGTTCTGTGCTAAAAACAACATCTGGATCTGAGCCAACAGTGGACATGAGGAACAAATTATCTATCTTGGTAAAAGGCAATCTCTGGTCTTCCTTCCTGGGTCTTCTGCAGCCGCTCAGCTGAAGGGTAACAGCAGCTGGAGTAAAAGAGATAGCTCCAGATCACACTCACTGTCATGTCTCTATTTCTCCTAGACATGTAGTGATCTGTGGAATGGGGAGGGCATGTGTAGTTAGGTAGAAATGCTGAGTATAACAGGAAAAGTGGGAATATAATTGAGAATTAGTAGAGGCTGGAGTCTTAGAGATCAAGTCATCAGTATTGTTTATTGGCTGGGGCAATAAATAGCAATTGGCCAGCTCAAGTAAATAACATTTGCTTGATGTGCTTAGATGATAGCAATCAGAGAGTGATTTAAGAGGATTAGGCTGGAGGATACAATGGTGGGGTATAGAATTAAAATATCAAAGACCAAGGAAGAAATTCTAAAGATCAAAATGACTGAAGACAGGAGTTGCTTTAACCAAAGAAAACCCATTTGGCAATTGTAGGAAGGGAAGTATAAACCTGGAAGAACCAGCAATGGGCATCAGGAATATATAACTTATTTCCTATATAACAAAGTAGCTGAAGCAAGGTTTTAATTCCAGCAACATTTGTTTTACTAGCCTATTGTGTTTCCAATAAACAACATGGAAATTCTTTGTGTGTTTTTTTGAGCAACACAAAGTAGCAGTTCTTGACACTCACATTAACCCACAAATACCATGACACCAATGACCAAAACCAGAAAAAGATACAAGTAAAGCAAAAAAGAGAGTCAGTGTTGTATATTGGTTTGGTCATTGGACTACAACCCTGTTAACCAGGGTTCGATTCCTGGCTTGGCCTTAGGCATGTCACACACTCTCAGCCCCAGAAAACCCCATTATAGGTTCATCTTAGGGTCTCCATAAGTTGGAAGCAACTTAAATGCCCACAACAACAAGAAAGGGGAAAAAAAGGAAGGAAGGAAGGAAGGAAGGAAGGAAGGAAGGAAGGAAGGAAGGAAGGAAGGAAGGAAGGAAGGAAGGAAGGGGGGAAAATCATAAAAGAAAGGAAAAGGAAAAGACAGGGCTACTGTTACGTGGATTTGAAATTGGTTGACTGACTGAAACAAAGGGTGCTTTTCATCCTCGAGAGAAGTGACTAGTGGGGTGCCACAGGGTTCTGTCCTGGGCCCAGTGCTATTCAACATCTTCATCAATGACTTGGATGAAGGAGTGGAAGGCATGCTGATCAAATCTGCAGATGACACCAAACTGGGTGGGGTTGCTAATATGCCAGAGGGCAGGATCAAATTTCAAAATGACCTTGACATATTGGACAACTGGGCCAAAGCTAACAAAATGAATTTCAACAGAGAGAAATGTAAGGTCCTACACTTAGGCAGAAAAAATGGAATGCACAAATATAGGATGGGGAATGTGTGGCTGGATAGCAGTACGTGTGAAAGGGATCTAGGAGTTTTGGTAGATCACAAGCTGAACATGAGTCGGCAATGTGATGCAGCAGCCAAGAAAGCCAACACAATTCTTGGTTGCATCAATACGAGCATGGTGTCTAGATCAAGGGAGGTAATGGTACTCTATTTTGCATTGGTTAGGCCTTATTTGGAATACTGTGTCCAGTTCTGGGCACCTCAATTCAAGAAGGATATCAACAAGCTGGCACATGTCCAGCAGAGGGCAACCAAGTGTCTGGAAGCCATGCCCTATGAAGAATGGCTTAGGGAGCTGGGTATGTTTAGTCTGCAGAAGAGAAGGTTAAGAGGGGACATGATAGCCATGTTTAAATATTTGAAGGGATGTCATGTCAAGGAGGAAGTGGGCTTGTTTTCTGCTGCTCCAGAGACTAGGACAAGGAGCAGTGGATTCAAACTGCTGGAAAGGAGATTCCACCTGAACCTCAGGAAGAACTTCCTGATGGTCAAAGCTGTCTAGCAGTGGAATGTGCTGCCTTGAAGTATGGTGGAGTCTCCTTCTTTGGAGGTTTTTAAGCAGATCTGTTAGGAATGCTTTGATGTGGGTTCCTGCATAGCAGGGGGTTGGGCTGGATGGCCCCTGGGGTCTCTTCCAACTCAATGATTCTATGAAAAGGAAAAAAAGGCTGAAGGCATATGAGGGAAAATGTTGGTGTCCACAGGAGATGGGCAATGAATACTGAATCCTTTAGCTGCCATTGGCTTCCAGGGGAGGGGTTAGAAAAACAGAAGAAATTCCCAACCAGCCAATGCCACGTAAACGATGAATTTTGTACAGCTGGATAATATATAGCAACCCCTTCTAGAATAAACATCTTTTTTAAAAAAAAGATATAGCTGCAGATTTGTTTTCTCTCTTGATACTTCACTGCTAAACCAACTTTTCCCATTTACAGTTTAGCAACTTTGAAGTCTGGGGAAAGAATATAAGCCATCCCCAAAAGGGAGGGGAGGGGAAAGCATCAACAGACTGAAGAGATGAACATGGAAAGAAAGAAAGAGAATGACCTTTGGTTCGGCTTCTGACGGCGCAGAGAAAATGCTAAAGTAGCCTACTTTGAAGTGGGTTTCACTTGGAGGGATTTTCTACCAACAAATCCAAGCACTTACTAGGGATTGCATATAAATTTCCTCTTTCTGCCTGTTTAAAGCTCCAGTTCTAATGATTTTTTTTCTTTTCCTGTCTGACTCCAATGGCTAATACCCGTCGGTCACTGATAATGCTCTATTCTTTACCTACACTGCTTGAACTTCATTTGTCATCTACTTACATGTCTTTAAAATATCTTCATCTATCTAATCTCCTAGATGTTGTATTTTATTTTCATACCTTTTGCTCCACAAGTGAGGCATCTTCAGGTCTGACATTTACCAAAGAATCCACATTTCCCTCCCTGCCCCTTTTGCTTTGTGAATTGTGAATCATGGTGTGGGACAAACAACCTGCAAATGATACATCTGCAGTCGTTGTCCAAAGTAGCCATCTTTTGCTGAGCAGGTTACTGGCAAATGGCTAAGAATGGCTGGGAAACAGTTGGAGATGTCTGTAGCACATTTTGAATGCAAAGAAGGTGATGCTCCCCTCAGCTAGACACAAAGCGTGGATACAGGTGTTTGAAACAGAAGTTTGGAAGGCTGAATACATCCTGAGAAGAGGTGAAGAAAGTGCAGGCCCAGCCCCTTGCCCAAATGTTGAAAAAGGTCATTTAAAAATGTACACACACACACACCAACACTTCCCTTTAGGGGTTTGGGAAGATTTTGACCACATTTCTATCCCCCTTGGGCCATCTGCATGACATTTCCTTACAGATAAAAAAAGCCTCTCCTGGGCCCAGAATGAACCTGCAGTTAAAGTCTTAGTTTTAACATCTGCTGAAAAGAAGAGAAACACAGCTGACATGCTTGCTTTAATCATGGATGGGAAAGAAGCGGGTTCTATAGACAAAGTGGATGAGGGAGGAAACAACCCAAGCAGCTGCCATTAATTATATTATTAGAAGGATAATAATTAGAAAGGATGACTTAGGTTTTAAGAAAACCAAAGTTAATGACCATCCAAAATATATTGGTAAAAACAATCCAATAGAAAAGGCAAGACTTTAGTCAAACCAAAAACTGTATAAACTTGAATCAAACCAAGAACTTTCAAGTCAAGAGCTATTGAGGGTGAACCTGTTTATTTATCCCTCAATGTTCATCTGTTTTCAGAACAGCTATCTTACTCAGACAGCCACATGGAGGAACGCAACACTCTTATTGAGTTTACTGTTTTATCTTCAACCACAAGTCATGTTTCATTAAGTATGTATTGTATATACTCCCAAAATGCATAACCTGGAGTGGAAAGGTTGACTGTTCAGGCTTCATTGGTAGATGATGATCATTTTCCCGCAATCTAGCACCCAAGATGGTTTACAAGAGTTAAAACAGATGTAGCTAAAAAGTAGACAATTGTACAAAAGCTAAAAAAGGTAATTAAAGGATCAATAAGGTTAAAAGGTTTTTTAAAAAAGAAACCATTGAAAAAGAACAGCAAATAAAAACAACATAGGACATGAAAAATCTTTTCCTCCTGAGCAATCAGACCCAAAGGCCTGACATAGCAGAAATATCCACAAAAGGATGTCTCTGGAAGGGATTTCCTGGGCCTGGGAGCAGCCATGGAGGCTCCACTTAGAAACAGAGAAACCAGCCCATCTCCAGTCCACACACTTCTGGCATGTGTTTGCTCGTAGGTTCTTTACATCCCGCCCCACTGGTTATTTCTGTAATAATAGGATCTGTGCTTATGGTTTCTTTTTTCCATATAGTCTCTGTACAAAAAATCATGTTTAAATGTTTGTTGCTGTGTGCCTTCAAGTCGTTTCTGACTTACAGCAGCCCTAAGGCAAACCTTATCACAGGATTTTCTTGGCAGAATTGGTTCAGGGTGGATTGCCCTTGCCTTCCTCTCAGGCTGACAATGTGACTCACCAATACAATACAAATCTTTCTCATGGTCATAGACCAGCATAGGAGACTCACCCAAGGTCACCCAGTGGGTTTCCATGGCCAACTGGGGATTCAAACCCCGGTCACCCAGTGTCCCAGTTCAACATGCAATCCAGTTCAACATCAGGCTGGCTCTTTTTTTAAATACAGTCCTCCCTCCACATTCGCTGGTTTAATTTTCACAAATTTGATTATTCACAAGGTGCCTGCTTGCCTCCTTCCCATTCTCCTCCTCCCATTCCCTGGCCTTTTGCCAAGGTGAAGGGAGGGAGAAGTTCTCCCCCCCCCGCCCCGCACTCTGCTGCCTGTCGCCTGTGTGGGCACACCAGTAGCAGCTGGCAGGAGGGTGCAAGGAGGAAGATCGTCCCTTCCCTGCACTCCCCCTCCTGTTGCCCGAGTTGGTCCACTGGCAGCGGCTGACAGGAGGATGCAGGGATGAAGATCTGATTCTCCAAGTGAGTTGTTCCTGATTTTTTGACATTTGCAAGGGTTCTGTGCCCCTAACGCTCACAAATGTGGGGGGGGGCTACTGCAGAGCTTTCCAACCTGTGTTAGTGTTAGTGTGTTGCTTGCACTGTGTAGGTGGGTTGCGTGAATGCAACAGGTGGAGGGAATGCTTCTCCCACCACCACAGCAGGCCATGCCTGGGTGATGGGGCTGCCTCTGTTGCCACCACAACCCCATGCTGAGGAAGACCCCAGTGAGAGTGTCAGTGAGCCAGGCTGCCTGCACTTACTCAATTACTGAATTACTCTGTTGTGAAATTATGCATGTCTAAAAAGTGTGTCAGCAACATGAAAAGCTTGGAAAGCTCTGGCCTACTGCATGTGTTACTAAATATACTAGGAAGAGTTGGCACAGGCTGCACCTCCAAAATCTTGAGGGGGGAAAATGAGACTTGCCACAGCTCATGCCCTTTTTTAGAACTAGAGTTGTCAGGTCTCAGGACGCAGACTGAACTCCACCCATTGGCTATGCTTTATTTGCTCTTCAGGGAGGGACAAATGTCACCATGTGAGCAGCAGCCCTACAAAGAATTAGAACCTGATTTCTATACATCAAGCGGTTGTAGGGGCTGGGGACCTAACCCTACTCATTCCTAGTAGTGCCAGGGACATCCAGCTCAATGTGAAGGGACTTGTATGAATGTTCCATTTGTACAAA